>NDGN011411665.1:0-15972 GCA_002564285.1 Tympanoctomys barrerae
TATGCAATGTATTAATTATTAAAACTGTCCTATTAATTGGTTTTGAAACTGTCTCATTGCTATCTGTTTCTCAATAAAATTTAGAAAACAAAACAAAAAACAGTAATAAAGAAATATTAGAGCTGAGTCCTACTCTTGAATACTTGGACTTCACAGATATCTAGAGAACATTTTACACTACTACAACAGAGTACATACTCTTCTCAGCAGCAGTAGAACCTTCAACACATACTAGTTCATAAAGCCTACTTAAATAAATATAAAATAATTTAAATGACCCCATCATCCCTCTACCAAACCACTGTGCAATAAAACTAGAAATCAATAATAGAAGAACCCACAAAAGAATTAGACACTCCTGGAAACTCAGTTACACACTTCTGAACATATAGTAGGTCACAGAAAAAAAAAATCAAGGAAAAAATTAAACTATTTCAGGTCTCAGACAGCAATGCCAGTACAACACACCAGAATGCATGGAACACAGTGAAAGCACTCCTAAAAGGGAAGCATTACTGCAGTCAATGCTCACAGAAAAAGAGTGAAATCTAGTAAATAACCTAATGATGAAAACAATGAATACTCAAAGACAAAAATCCAAGCCCAAGCCAAATTTAAGGAGGGAAATCTTAAAGATCAGAGAAGAAATTAATGAAATTGAAAATTAAAAAACAGCAGAAAGAATCAAGAAATTGAAGAGATTGTTCTTCAAAGGAATGAACGAAATAGACAAACCATTTGCCAAACTTACAAAAAGAGAGAAGAGACTCGCATCAGTGCAATTAGAAAAAAAAGGCAAAA
Source organism: Tympanoctomys barrerae (assembly GCA_002564285.1). Classification (NCBI taxonomy): domain Eukaryota; kingdom Metazoa; phylum Chordata; class Mammalia; order Rodentia; family Octodontidae; genus Tympanoctomys; species Tympanoctomys barrerae. The sequence continues at coordinate 802 of NDGN011411665.1, forward strand.
TCACAATGGACAGTTGAAACCCAGAAAATAGTAACTGCTTGGAAAATTTGTATTCCAACAAACTGAAACATGTTTTAAAATTTGACAAGTTCTTAGACTCATACAAATTACAAAAACTACCAAGATGACACAAGCTTTTTTCATGTATTTGGTCCAAGGTCTCACTGTGCAGCTTGGACTCATAGTGACCCTCCTGCCTTAGCCTCCCCAGTGCTGGGATTACAGGTACGTGCCAGCACACCCTGTTTCAGTCTTCTGCAAGGCATGAGGGCAACACAGCATGAAGTATGGTGGATTGAACCAGGATCCTTGTGCTTGCCAGGTAGGTACTCAGACCGCAGTTATCTCCCCTACAATAATTTTTTAAACATTTTCATAACAAGCAATGAAATTGAGGCAGTGAAATTTTTAAAAATACATTTTAAAAAAACTAGCAACTAAAAAAGTCCAAGACCTGATAGATTTGCTGCTCATGTCTGCAAGACTTTTAATGATCTTAGGCGACCAACGAAACTGAAGGAGAAGGAGTTGGGAGCCAGGATCACGCTGATCCCAAAGCTACAAAAAGATGAACTAAAAAAAGAAAACTATAGCCCAATCTCCTCCATTAATATAGTTGTAAAAGTCTCGATAAGATATTGGCAAATAGAACACAACACATTATCAAAAAACATACATTGTGGCCAAGTAGGTTTCATCCCAGGGTTGCAAGAATGGTTCAGCATACACAAACCAATAAACACACAACACATAAATAGAAGCAAAACCAAAAAAGACACAATCCTACTAATAGATGCAGAAAAAGCTTTTGACAAAATCCAACACCAATTAATGATTAAAAAATCTGTAAAAAAAAATAATAATAATAAAAAGGCATAGGGCCAGCAAGAGAGCTCAGTGAACTAAAGCACCTGCATAGGCAAGCTTAGGCAAGCTCAGGTACCGTGGTTCAATCCCCAACACCACAAGCTGTGCCACTTGTGCCCTCCTCCAGGGCAGGCTGGGCCAGCCAGGGTCCCAGTATAGTGGTGCACACCTGTAATCCCAGAGATGGGGAGTCTGGAAGCAAGAAGATCACCATGAGTCTGAGCTGCATAGTGAGACCCTGTAACAACCAAATGCATTAAAAATGATAATTAAAAAAATAAAATAAAAAGCAGGTACAGAAGGTCCTTACCTGAGTCTGATAAAAGCCATTTATGACAAACCAAGGGCCAACATCATATTAAATGGAGAAAAACTTAAAACTTTCCTTCCAAACTCAGGAACATATCAAGGATGCCCATTATCACCACTTCTGTTCAACACAGCACCCAGAACATTAGACAGAATAATCAGGCAAAAAGAAAGAAAAAGAATATGTACAGGAAAGGAAGAAGTCAAATAATCATTATTTGCAGGTAACACAGTCCTCCACATAGAAGACACAAAGAATTCCACCAAAAGATGCTTAGAATTAATAATTTCAACAGGGTAGCAGAATACAAAATCAACGAAAGTCAATAGCTTTCATGTACACTAATAATGAACTTGCACAAAAGAAATTAAGAGGACAATAGCATTCATATGACAACTCATTCTTAATAACACCATCAAGAAAAATTAAATGTTTAGGAATTAATCTAATCAAGGAAGTGAAAGACCTCTACAATGAAAACTACAATACTCTGCAAAAGAAGATTGAAAGTGATACCAAAAAATGGAAAGCAATCCCACCTTCCTGGAGAGGCAGAACAAATATTGTGAAAATGACCATATTCCCAAAGCTGATACACAGGTTTCATGAAATCTCAATCAAAATACCACAAGCATTCCTCGCAGAACTAGAGCAGGCAATCCTAGAATTCATACAGAACTAGAAAAGATCTACAATCGCAAAAGCAATCCTAGGCAACAAGAGCAAAGCAGGTGGCACAACACTTCTTGAGTTCAAGTTATACTATAAAGTGACATTGATTTTTTAAAAAATACAACACATGGCAATGGCACCAAAACAGGATATGTGGATCAATGGAACAGAATTGAGGAAGCAGAAACATCCCAGACACATTCAGCTAATTCATCTTCAGTAAAGGGGCCAAAAACATGTTGGAGGAATGAGAGCCTCTTCAGCACATAATGCTGGGAAAGCTGGCTACAGATATGCAGAAGATTAAAGCTGTAGCCATATCTCTCACCATGCACTAAATCAAAATCAACAAAAGAGATCATATGAAATTTAAAACTTCTGTTCAGCAAAGGAAATAGAGTGAAAAGACAACANTGGCGGGGGGGGGGGTGCCAGCTATCACTCAGACTAAAGAGTAATATCTAGACTACAAAAAGAACTTAAAATAATCAGACCACCCCTCCCAAAATAAAAGACCCAATCAAACTAGACAAGTGAAATGAGTAGACACCTCTCAAAAGTACAAATAGCCAATCCACATAGTAAAAATTTTCAACGTCTCTATTAGGGAAGTACAAACAAAAATGATACTAAGGTGTCATCTTATACTGAAAAGAATGACAATTATAATGAAATCAACATCAAAGCTGGAAAGCTGTAGTGAAAAGGGAACTCTTCTACACTGTTGGTGGTAATACAAGCTAGCGCAATTATGGAAATCAGCATGGAGATTTCTCAAGGAACTAAAAACAGAAGTTCTATTTAACACAGCTATTCTTCTATATATCATCCCAAAAGATCTAAAAACATCATACTCCAATGATACACATGTAACAGTGCTTCTAATAGCACAAATCATAAGTTAAATCCTGTAACCAGCCTATATGTCCATCAACAGAAGGACAGATAAAGAAAATTTTGTATCTGTACACAGTGGAGCACTATGCAGCCATAAAAAAGGATAAATTCACAACTTTGGAAGAAAATGGACACCTGTGGAAAAGATAATTTTAATTGCAATAAATCACCCACACATGTTTAAGTTAACATATTGTTTCTTTACTTGAGTAATGCACAAGACAAAGAACAAAAGTTTTTAAATGTGATAAAAGGAAACAGGGTGCTAGATCATTTGCAAATGGAAAGGGACCCAAAGGAATGTGGGTAAGAGGAGAGAAGGGCAAATAAAAACATTTAAGCAGTATCATATGGTGAGCATTGTGGCACATGCCTGTAATCCCACCATTTGGAAGACTTAGCAAGAAGATAATGGAGTTTGAGATCAGCCTGGGCTACATAGTGAGCTCAAGACCACCCTTAATTACATAGCAAAACCCTCTCTCAAAAAAAAAAGCATGTCATATATCTGTTCCAAATACTTATAGTAAATTATGCCATGAAATAAAATAATAACAAAAGGAATAATAATGAAAATGAGGACAGAGAATCTAGAGACAGAGGGAGGGACATGAGTGAGGAGGGAAAGGGAATAAAAAATACTCAAGATATATTAATTAATATGTCCTAAGATGAATGTAAACTTCATGTACTAATAAAAAATTTAAATAAACAAGCCCCAAGATCCTGAGGGAAACGTCTTTAAATTCTAGATAGCTATTCAGCTGGCATACTCTAGTAAATGCATTGAAAGAATAACGTAGAGTGATAATTAGCTGTTGCTTACAATTTTCCCCTCTCCTCTGCCCTCAATATTTGTCCCCTACCTCTTCCTCTATCCTAATGACCTACAAACATGTAGGTTCTCCACCCATAGTCTCAGGTCCAGTAGCCAACCAGCCTCTTTCCTGGCATTCTAATCCACTACAGTTGGAGCTTTCCAGTGGAGAAAGGTTGGGCACCCATTGATCCTCCACTACCACCCTACATTGTGGCTAACAGTTTTCCCCTGGAGTTGCCCCCATGTGGCCAGATGCTACAACTTCAGTACTCACAGTAGGATATGGCCTTAATATCCCCCTACTCAAATCTCTACTATTCAGATCAGAATTGGTCTTGAACACACACACACATGCCTATCGTTAAATGAGATTGGCTGGCTAAGGATAATAATATGGACTGTGAAAACAGATAAAACAGTTGAAGTACAAGCTAATTTTGATGAAAGAGAGGGTGAGGGAGAAGGAAAGGAGGAGGTAGGAAAGAAAGAAGGAACAAAGTTTAGCTGTGTGGTTCTCAAACACAGATTATCTCTATAACTTTCTTATTCCTATGACACTATTTACATTGAAAAGATTTTGACTCACAGTTTTAGAGGGCTTGGTCCACTGCTATCTGACTCTAAGGCACAAATGGCCTGGTGTAAGAGTAGTGGAAGAACAGCTGCTCACGTCATGGTAGCCAGAAAGGAGAAAGTGAAAGGAGAAGCCAGGGAGAGAGACACACCCCTCCACATTATCCTCACCCCAATGACCTGCCTTTACTGACCAGGGTCCACCACCTAACTGTACAATCAGCTATGGACTCATCAGTGGGTGAATCCATGATCCATTCACCCCACATGAACCAACCACCTTCCACAAACTTGAGAATTTGGGGCCCTTTTAGACCTTAACCATTGCATAAGTGTTGGTAGTAGATACAAGGGGAGATTGTTAAACTACCAATACCAGATCCTGAGACCCAGATTCCCTCAGCTGAGAACAACCTCCTCCTCAGATCCTATGGAACTCTACTTTAATTTCTAAAGCAGTATCACCCATGTGTGGATCACTGAGCCCTGATGGCCTCTGATCCTACCTTCATCAATTTTTTGCCAATGACTTAAGTTTCTAAGAGTTAAGAGGAAACTAGAATGGAGGAGGGAAAAAATAACTACAAAGAAAACAATTAAATGAGGAATGACTTCTGTATTAAGAAAAGTTTAAGTCAATCTCCCTCCTGCATAAGTTAAGTACAGTCTTAAAATTGTATTTACTATTAAGCAAGGTTGTGTGTGTGTAAGTGTGTGTGCATATGTGATTGTTTCTTATTACAAAGCTAAGAAAGGATGAAAAATTACCTTCAAGATGTACTTTCCTTGAGTCCATGTGGCTATTTATTATTCAAGATAACATCACATAGAACAAATAATTTGAAAAATTATCTCTGAAGATCCTGCTAGAGTAAAAAGTCTGTGAAGAAAAATTGTAAAGGGTTTAGAGTTCATGAGGAATCAGCTAAAATAAGGTTGAGAACAAAATTTATCATGAGATAATGAAGTTCACAAGTGTGTATAATGTTCAGGAGAGGGAGAAATGGGGGGAAATCAGCGTAGGTGCACCTGTCTTCCTTGCTTCTATAAGGAAGTCTATATTGAGTTATGGTCATCCCTCATCTGCCCAACATGGGCTATAGCCATGTGACCTCTGCAATGGGACTCTCACATTTGGCTTCCTGTGCTGTCTGTCTGCACATCTGAAGTTCCCTCAGAGCAAACAGTGGTTTAAGTGGCCAGTGCAAAAGATAAGATTCCACAGAGCTTGAACTTAATGGAAGTCAAGATTTAAATTCAGAATAACTCCCATCTGAACGCCAAATCCAAAGGCCAGTACAGCTGTATGTTTGTAGTCAGGTTTTTAATCTGTGAAGACTGTAGGAAGTTCAGGAATAAAAGGATCTAGAAATGTTTGAGACCAGATAACTTTATAAAGAAAAGATGTATATTTAGTGTGCAATTTCGGAGGTTAAAGGCGTTGGCATCAACTCAGTTCTGATGATGGTCTCAGAGCTGATAGCTATGGCCAGAGCAAATGCAATAGAGATGGATCACATCAAAAGACAGAGAATGAACAGTAATATCTTCCCACTAGAAAGATATTTTGGTTTAGTTTGGTTTGGTTTGTGAGGTTTGGTTTGGTTTGGTTTGGTTTGGTTCGGTTCAGTCTGGTTTTTGAGACAGGGTCTCATTACTTGATACAGACTGGTCTGGAACTCACTGTGTAGTCCAGGCTGGCCTCAAACTCATTATCCTCCTGCCTCAGCCCCTGATTTCTGGGGTTACAGGAATGAATAATTACACCCAGATTTAGGCTTCATTCACTTCCTAAAATTCCGCTAATTCCCAACATTACTACACTGAACATCAAGTTCCCAACATTTGAACTCTGAGGGAACAAACTCAGACCATACTCAAACTATAGCAGACATCCACCAAGTCAGTGTTCTTAAATCACAGCACTATGGTGCTTCCTTGCTAGAACCCCTTCTATGATTCCTCATTTCAAACCATATGAATTTGAAATTTTCTGGTGCTAAATTTTCTTTCTCATCTCCTAGTATTCATACTTTAAAACACTGAACACATTAGTTACATTTCTGTTATATGTATATATCAGATTTTCCTCAATGTTGGAGTTAAAGACAATAAAAAGCCCTGATTATTTCCATTTTCCTCAAATTCATGGCAAGAAGATGGGCTATAAACCTATCACTTAACTGTCTAATAGGCATCTCAAAATTATGTGCTCAAAATCAATTTGTTCCTCTCACCCAAACCTGCTCTTTCCAAAACGTTCTCCACTTCAGTTAGTGATGAGAGATCTCCTTCCATTGCTTCATGTCAAAAGCCTCGGAGCCATCCCTAACATCCCTCACATCTCATATTAGTAAGAGCACCTGGTTCCACCCTCAAAATACAATCAAAACTCAATAACTTACCAACAACTTTACTGCCGTCACCATGACCCGAGGTCCCATCTTTACTTTCTGAATTATGATGTGAACCTCCAAACTATCTACCTGCTTCTACCTCCTACCCCTCTGTAAACTTTTAACACAGCAGTCAGAATAATCCCTTATATTCTGCTTGGTCAGGTTATATCTGTATCCTACCAGTTTAAAACTTTCCATTAGCTTTCCATCCCATTCTAAACGAAAGCTGGATATTAGGACTGTCGTTAACCGTGCATGGTCTGCCTGTCCGATATTGTATCCATTACCAGTCTCTCCCTGTTGCTCATGCAACTCCACCCAACAAGTTTCTCTGGCCCCAAATACATCTTGCTCTGCTCCTGCAGATGCCTTTCACAAATACACCTTCATATCCTTCCTCAAACCTTAGCACTAGTTGCTCCTTCTGCCTGGAGCTCTCTCCCTCAAGACAGCCTCATGACCAACTTTCTCACTGTCTTGAGATCTTGTCATGGTTTAGATCTAAAATGGCCCCAAAAGTCTCATGTGTTTGGCAGATGATCAGATCACAGAGGCCCTATACTCGCTGGTGGAGTCAGCCGTTGATGAGTTCAATAGCCACCTGAGTTTCTAGGAGGTGGAGTCTGGTTGAAAGAAAAGAATCACTAGGGTTTTGACCTGAAACATTGCATTTGTTACCTGACCTCCTCAGCCCCTCCACTTCCTGGCTGCTATACCATGAGCAGCTCTTTCCCTGTTATGGCTCTCTACCAGGCTGTCTCTACGTTGGAGGGAGCCGGCCAACAGACCATGCACTGAGTCTGTGAGCCAAAATGCACCTCTCTCCTTTAAACTGAGGGTGTCAGGTATTGTGTCCCAGCGATGGAAGAATATCTAAGACAGATCCCCACTCAAACATCACCTTCTGAGGGATCATCTCCAACCGTCTTAGACAGAATAACATCTTTTCCACAAGCTCTCTCTCTCTTTACTGATTCTGCTTTATTTTTCAGTATGGTACTCACTGCTGTCTGACTCAGCTTTTGTGCTATTTATTACCCATCTCCCTCATTTGAATATAAGCCACAAAATTCCAGAAACTTTGCATATTTTCTTCATCACTATATCTCCTGGATCTATAATATATAGTGCCTAGCATGTAGCAATCTCAATAAATAATTTTAAATTAATAAATTATTTTGAAGGGGCTGGGAAGTTAACTCAGTAGAATCAGTGCTTACCTGACCAGCATAAGGTCCTGAGTTTAATCCCCAGTACCTCAAAAATAAATAAATAAATTTGAATAGAGTACTGTTTTCTCTTCCCCTCCTTCAAATCTCGGGATGTTGTAAATCTTAATTCGTCTTTAGTCTTATACATGGCCTCTTCAAAACGCTTTACCTGTCCCACCCTGGATAATTAGATGCCTTGATATATGTCTATTGTACTTCACTATCTAAAAGAATAAACAACATTTCACAAGGCCGCCGTTCAGTGATGTTTCATGCTTACATCTGTATTTCCAAGCATGGCTCTTCTAGCTACCAATAGCCATTGCAAGTCACAACCCAGTTTGTTTTCAGAGTTTGGGATTCTTCTCTAGTTTTACGCTACTATTGGATCACCTCTTCAGTCTGTCCCAGTCTGTACTGTCCAGCACTCTTCCATGCCACGGGCAAATGGCTCTTTCCATAGTTCTTTGTTCTTTCCTCTCGTAGAAGCAGAATCCCTTCACCTTTCATAGCCCTTTTTCCATGGATATCTCATATAAAATGTGATTTCATTATTGATCACTAAGTGAATTGGCTATATACACTTTCAAAACTGTATTATACAGTACCATTATAGTCACTAACAAATATACAAAAATGATATTTGAAGTTTTCCCAAAAGATATTGTACATCAAATTTTGATCTCTACCATGTCTATTGTAAAATCTAATGTGACTTAGCTTATTTATTTCTGTGTTTATTTATTTGGTACTGGGGATTGAACTTAGGAACTTGCACTTGCCAGGCAGGCACTTATGCTGCTGAGCTATTTCCCTAGCCTGTGAATTAGCACTTTTGACCTCCAGTTCATTTTCTAGAAGTATAATCTATCGCAAGTTCTGGAATAGGCAACTACTGCAAAAACTATGTCTCAAAAAGAATAATTATTGAATGAATCAGTCAAGTATGATATGTGTCCAATATTTGACTGTATTTTGAAGAGAGAAAATCAAGCCAGGCACAATAATGGATAGTGTAGTAGAAATTGGATATTATGTTTTGTCTAAGAGCCATTTTCCTTTCTGGCTATCTTTGAGAAAAGACAGTTCTTATCCACTCCCAGTCCATTTCTTTTGGGGGAGACAGAACTTATATTCAGTCCCAGAGTAGAAAATGACCTTTTCTCATCTAATCAGAGCATTTCCATGATGACCTTAGTGCTTGGTTTAGGAACAAGTGCATTGTTTAAGTCAACTCTACCTGAATTAATTCAAATACGCTGTGAGTTAAACTAACAGAGTCTGGAACAGATGGCTTGGGCTCAAATTCCAGTCCCATTGATTACCAGTATCAGAATTTGGCAAGTTATCTCTTCTCTGATGGTTCTGATTCTTTACATAAAAATAAGGATGATATCTAATCATAGAATTGTAAGATAGTTGCAATATGATATGTGTAAAGTACTTAAAACCATGCCTGGTACCTATTAAATATTCAATGAATGCCAATCAACTCTGTTTTGAAACTTCTTAGAAAGAGGATCTTTCTGCTGGGGCCATCTTGCTAACACATGGCAAGACTCTGCCAGAATTAAGCTAAACCAGGAGGAAGAAGAGCTGAGAGATTAGGAGAAACCAAGTTTGGCCCCAGAAGTTGAGCTCTAGGATCTAGACATGCCTGAGTGCCTGATGTCAGAAGACCTGTTGGAATTTTCTGCTGCGTGAGCCAATAAATTCTTTTTTTTTTAAGGTAGATTGAATTGGCTTTCTATCTCCTGTCTGAAAGCACTCTGCCTAACACAGGCAGGAGATGAGTAATTGAGTGCTAAATGGGTGTCTTTCACACCAAAAAAGTGCAGAGTGCCAGGGGAAACTCAATGAGCACTCTGGTTAGTAGCAAGGGGGAGTTCATCGCCTCAAATTCTGACAGCTATTTGTTAATCAAAGGAAAGTCATTGTCTACAAAAAACCAGTGCTAGTTCAGAGCTTTTTAGCAAAAATTGCTCCCTCACATAGGCAGGACCTCTAGAGCTCTATCCTTTGCCTGTGTAGAAATAACAACTTCCAAGCCTATAAAAATGACTCTCAGACAGTGAAGAAAGGGCTTTGGTTTTATATCTGATAATCATGTTAGCTGGTCCTGCTGGCATTTTCAGAAAGAACAACTTCAAAGGGATTCCTTTCAGGAAATTAGAAGGTATAGAAAGTACTGCCATATCCTGAAGTTTCCATCTAGGGCTCCGTGGGATCCTTTAACCCCAAAACCAGGGATCTGTCCCTCATCTGGAATTGTGCATATCACCCTAGCACTCCTCTTGAGTTTCCTGGGAGGAAATCCATTTAACACCTCTCCCTTGACCCTTTTTTTTTTTAATTCTTCTCTTTCTTTTAGCAAAGTTGAAGATAAAAGAGGATCAATCTTTTTACAAGATAGTGAGCAGTATATATAGTTTGACAAAAGCATTTCATAGGTCTAGGATTTGAAACCGATGAGTGGTTTACAGGAATAAATGGACACTGGCAGGCCTGTTATGAGAGTAAGAGCTAATGAGAGAGCAAGATGGAGAGGGAAAAGAGCTGCAGCCGGCCCCTCTTCTCCCAAATTACTTTCATTTTTTCTCATGGAGCAATCAGCAAAGGCAGCCTCATTTTAAAAGTTCATTACAATTTTACTACCTTAAAATTGCCAAACAACCATAAAGGAAATATTAAAACTGGAAATGTTCACTGTGTTACTCTTAAGGTTAGTATCTGTTTCCAATTTCACCATTGCTTCATTAAAGTTATAATTTGTAAATTTTAGATTTGTTAGACAGACAGACAGAAAGAAAGAAAGAAAGAAAGAAAGAAAGAAAGAAAAGAAAGATTAAGAATTTTTATTAATTGGAAAATAACTTCTTAAAAGATGATATAAATTGAACACTGTGGTATATGGCCATAATTCCAGTACCCTGGAGCCCAATGCAAGAAGATTACAAGTTTACACCTCATTTGTGCAATTTAATGAATTAGTGGGATCTCCTTTTAAAAAAATTAAGAAGATGTGGAGCTATAGCTCAATGCAAAGGACCTGGATTTAATTCCCAGTACCACAGATGAATGAATGAATGAATGAATGAATGAATGAATGAATGAATTATTAATGAATGAATGAATGAGGTGTAAAGACAATCAGATTACCAGTGACAACCAGGATTTCACTGTTTAGTCCTTGCCTTTATACTTTTTCAAAAAGCAGAAAACAAACACATCTGTATGCCCAATTCTCTACCACAAGTACAAACAGAAACGCTGGAACCTACCCTCAAGGAATGCTCAAACATGATTATCTAGTCATGGATGCTGCTAATTTGTCAACTGTTCCTTTCTAGCCTTTGTGCCAAGACCTGATCATCCCTCCATTAGAATTATCCCCTTCTCACTGTTGGTCTAATGGCTGCAAGCTTGAACACAGAGTAAATGATTTTCTTGTTGTCTTGTTGAGCATGGGATCAATTGGAAGAGAGAAGAATTGAAAGGGAGACTGGTAAGAGACCTATGATGTTTGTTAGCTGTCACAGATTTAGAGTTACAATGCTATTCTGTGGCTGCTAATGATGTCCTTTTGTGAGAAAGCTTTGCTTAACAAGAATTAACTCATGGCTGGTAAATGTGGTGCCTTGGGCTTAGACAGCATGAGGCTAAAGCTTGACTCTTCATAGGCCTGGGCCTGGCAGAATTTGTAGTTTAATAAATTTATCCAAGACAAGAAACACTATGAACATAGATGTGTGATTAGGCAATATTTAAAGGATAAGAAAAGGGCCCTTTCTTGCCAGCTATTTTATTGCTGATAATTAGACCAAAAATAAACTTTTTGTGCTTTTATCACAGATCCCAGACAGACATTTTCAATATCTCACTCATCACAGTTTTGAGACTATTTGGGGCTTCCAGCTTCCTTCGATTGATAGTGGCCCAGTAAATGTCAACTCCATCAAACCCAGTCTCCTTGCTATGCATTCCTTTTATTATCATGAAGTAAAATGCATAGGTGTATCTTGACCAAATTAAAATATCAAGGAGAAATATAGGAAGTGTCAGTTAGAACATGGGAACTCGGGCTTACTAGAAGACATCTTGCAGCCATCTGTCAGGTGCTACCTCTCCCCAAGGACCACTGTTGGCACTACTGCTCCCTGAAATCTCAAGAGTATTTGGAATGCATCCAAAATGCTGCACAGCTCCTCGTCAAGGTCCAAAGAGGTCACTGCATAATACTCAATTGTTTGCATAATAATTGCATTCATGGAAAATTCAATATGCTAAAACTGTACAGAAAACATTTTGCCTCTCAATGCACAATATAACTAGATTTCAGACTCAGATAATTACAGACATATTTTTGCCTGTCTGAGTTGTGTCAGGACAATGCAATGCAGGTTGATTGTGTGCCAGCTACCATATGGGTTATTCAGCTTTCCATCACCATAACAAAATACCTGAAATAATTAACTTATAAAGAGAAAAGTTTATTTTTGACTTCACGGATTCAGAGATTTCAGCCCCTGATTGTTTGGCCCTGTTGCTTTGGGCTTATGGCAGCATGGTAAGTCATGGTTGGAGTGCAAATTGAAGGAGGCCTTCTCACTCCATAGTACCCAGGAAGAAAAGGCAGAGGAGAGAAGGGGACAGAATCCCACTGTACCCTTCAAGGGCACACATGCAGTGACCTACTTTCCTTCTACTACATCCTACCTCTTAAAGACCCTGCCAAGGCCTAGGGACCAAGCGTTTAACAGGTGGGCCTTCAGGAGCTGTTTATGATCTGAACTGTAATCCACTGCATCCTGTGCAGCACTTTTACTACTTGTTCTGATGAGAAGAAACACACACAGACACACACACACACACACACACACACACACACACCATGTAATACATCTTTGTTACTTAGAGACAGACCACAAAGGATAACAGAGCCTGAGTTTCATGATGCTCTGGTTCCCTAATGCTCAAGAGAGCCGCCTGGTGTAGATGACTCTTGCCTGGATTTGTCCCTTTTGTACTTCAGTTGAAGGACCCTCAAAAGCCACCCATCTGGCCAGTCGTGGTGGTGCCCAACTGTAATCCCAGGACTTGGGAGGCTGAGGCAGGACGACTTCCAAGTGTGAGATCAGCTTGAGCTCCATAGTGAGTTCAAGGCCAGACTGAACTACACAGTGAGACCCTGTCTCGAAAAACAAATAAACAAAATAGCAACCCACCTGGATTTTACACCCCAAGGTAACAACGTGCTAGGGAAAGTGTTGAAATACATCCTGTTTGCACAGGAGTCTGGAACAGAGCCCAGACTACTCTGGCCAGTTCTTATTTATCCCATAATGTAGCATTCCCAGTACATCCTATCTGGGTTAATCCAAGGCCACCTGGAAAAATGTTTACCATCAGGGGACAGTTCTCTGTTCTATAGGACAAACTCCATTATTGTAAGACATGGAGCATCACTGGCCTCTGCTAGTCACTGAGATACTCAATCATTTCCCACTCACATAAATTTCTCAAACAACATTTAGGGGTCAGTACCATTCCACTGAGGACACTTTTCTGATCTCAGTTCAGTACTCCAATAAACACATTTCTGCCTAAGAATAAAGGAGATGTTCCTACAGTAGATACAAACTTAAAGTCCTGTCCTCATCTTTTCACTTAAATAAGAAAGCTGACTTTCAGAATTGGTGATGATGCCATACACCTACCCAGTGACATATTGTGTCCAGAAGATAGATCCTTCTGGATCCTGTAAGAACTCCTGAGCTCCATGTTAAATCTAAGAATCATTTCTCTCCGAAGAATTACTGTAATTGCACTTTATTTCACTAAGTTTTTAAGGTGCATAACTATTTTACCTAGGGTGGCTCTTTTTCTCAGCAGTGCCTAACACAAAGACATTCAACAAAAGATATGAGTTTCCTTTTCAAACTCTCTGTTAGTGACACAGGGTAGCACAATTGCTTTGTAATCATTTAGAAATTGTTTCTAAAACTTTCCAAGACCTTTTGCTATAACTTTTGGACATCTTCAAGACAGTCATGTGAAAGCAAAATTATTATCTACATTATCTGAGAGGTTAGGAAATTGTTCAAGATCACATAGAAATTAACTGAAAAGTCAGAATCTTAGCTGAAGCCCTCTTATCTCTAAACTCATAAGCCTCCCACTACTGTATGCATCCTAGTCTCAATAAACATTAGCTCCTTCTCTGCATATTCTTTTCCCCTACTTTTAATCATTAAAATTGTCCCTTGTTTGAGATTCTAAAACCAATTCTACCCTAAATAAGAAACTTGGTCTACCCTAAATCTGTTCCCCACATCTTCTCTGACAAGTTCTAGACACATGACCCCTCATAATCTAACACTCCAAGTTTCTGCCTCTGCTTTCAGGTTTAAATCCTCAGAACTGCCAGCATGAATTATCCAGCTGGAAAGCAGTCACTTGGGACCAGAAGGTGGGCTCAAATAGGAAACAGCAGAAGCTGGGGGTCCCCTCCTAGGAGAAAACCTGACATTTGTTGTGAAAATTGTCAGGATGACCCAAACTAGCGTGCTTATTGAAAGAGGAGTGGGCAAAGGTATTAACACTTGAACCAGGGGAAATCAGCAAGATTTGACAAGAGATCAGATATAAAGATCAATGTACAGAAGTCTAAAAATCTAGGTAGGTATCGATAAGATATTTAAAGATAAAACAAAACATTCACTTATCCTTCAACTTTGTTTTATTTTTATTTTTCTTCAAGTTCTATTAATTGTTTTTAATTCTCTTTGATTTTTTCTCCTGGTCTTCTGTTAGTCTTTCTGTAGGTCGCTTCTTTAATCCCTTCATTTTCCTGGTTTGTAGTTTGCTTAGGACTTGTTTCTGCATATGAATCCTTCTGTAAGTTGTACCAAAAGTGTTCTGGGACATATTCTTCTTTGGCTTGATTTTGGCATTTTCATAGATAACTTATAAAGGTCATCTGAAGCCAGGTGTGTCCTACTCAGAACTAGGTCCAAGGAAGATCCTATCTCTTGCAACTCAATTTGTGGTGTTCTGCAACAAGATTTCTTTTTGGCAGAACCAGAGATTGACCTCAGGCCTTGGAATTGCCAAGCAAGTATTTATTTTACTGAGCTATCTCCCCAGCCCCAACCAGATTTCTTCAACAGCAACTTATAGCTGTGAAAGTAAACCTTCCCCTTCAGAGCAGTGAAGTGCAGAACATATCTAACCCAGATAGGTGGATATTTGCCACCGTGGGGCCTCTGAAGAAATCCATAAGAAGGCTTTACAGCCTTCTGTAGTCTTCAGTCACATCAAAATCATCACCAGTAAATATTAACATGGGTTTTGCTCCCACAGGATATTTACTGCTCTTAATATCTTTTAGAGACACAAATTTCTCAATACCTAATTCAGTCA
>NDGN011411671.1:0-13078 GCA_002564285.1 Tympanoctomys barrerae
GCTACCACCATGACCCAGAGCTCTTGGCTGGCTCCTGAGACCAACTCGTATGTGTGATGCCATTTACACCTCATTTTTCATAAAACAAATATAAAACATTATAGGAAGTACCCTAGTCATAGAAAAAACATATGTAAATTTGACCCTAGAGCTTTTCTTTTGCATAACTCTGTATTTCTTCTTATTAGTTAGGTCCATGAGCCACATGACCAGGCAGTTAGATGGTTAGAGGTTAAATACACCAAGAATTCAGTAAAAGAGTACCAAATAAACCAATTCACCCCTGTTTTTGGCAAGACTGACACTCCTGTCCATCAGAGCCCATAGGGAGTTAGTAATAGTTCTGAGCCCTGTGCCTCCCTGCCTGGTTCACTCCCGGGGACCACACATCTCCATCCTTGGCTTCCCCTGCAGAGCCTCTTCCTGGAATGCTCATGTCCCTGTGCATCTGAGCTGTGTCCAGTTCACTGCTAGGGCAGGTCCTGCTCTTCCACTGCCTGTTCTTCATGCCCCTGTACTGCCTGTCACCTGCTAGCTTTCTCTATGACTCTGGGTCCCGGGACTGAGGACAGGGCACCAGGAAGCTATGGCCAGAAGATGTTTCACAGCTCTTGGGCTGGTGATCACACACAATTGTGCCAGATGAGTGCCTTTTTATTTCAAATATAAATCTTATATGTGCTGAGCTCCAGAAAGAAAAGGAGGAAAAATAAAGCTATGCTGCTCTTTGTTACACTTCAGTTCTGAAAGGGAGCAGAACCCAGAGATGAGGGCATGCTAAATGGAAAGATGAAAACCACTGGGAAGTGCCAGGCGTGGTGCATCTATGTGTAGTCCCAGCTCCTCAAAGGAGCCGAGGAGTTTAGACCAGCAGAGGCAATAGCTAGAGTCTGACGCAAAATAAAAATTAAAAGAAAAAGGAAAACCCACTGACTAGATTCTTTCTACAGCCTCCTCCATCACACAAGGATTTGGATGCTGTGATTCTTGATGAAGGATCAGTGTGCTCTCCCCAGCCCTCCTGTTACCTGAGACCCTCCGCCTCCCTGTGGGATGGCAGCCTTGCTGGCACCATTGTGTGGGCACACTGTGACACTTACCCTCTTTGCTCCCTAATCCCCCACAGACATCACTTCCCTAGTGACTCCTCTTTCCTCTCACACAGAGTGGAGAACATGTCCATGCGGCTGGAGGAAGTCAACGAGAGAGAGCACTCCATGAAGGCCTCGCTCCAGACCGTGGACATCCGGCTGGCACAGCTCGAGGACCTCATCGGACGCATGGCCACAGCTCTGGAGCGCCTGACGGGCCTGGAGCGCGCCGAGTCCAACAAAATCCGCTCCAGGACCTCCTCGGACTGCACAGACGCCGCCTACATTGTTCGCCAGAGCAGCTTCAACAGCCAGGAGGGGAATACCTTCAAGCTCCAAGAGAGTATAGACCCTGCAGGTGAGGAGACCTTGTCCCCAACTTCTCCAACCTTAATGCCCCGTATGCGAAGCCACTCATTCTATTCAGTCAATATGAAAGACAAAGGTGGTATAGAAAAGTTGGAGAGTATTTTTAAAGAAAGGTCCCTGAGCCTACACCGGGCTACTAGTTCCCACTCAGTAGCAAAAGAATCCAAAGCACCTGCAGCACCTTCAAACACCTTGGCCATTGTTCCGGATTCCAGAAGACCGTCTTCATGCATTGACATCTATGTCTCCACCATGGATGAGCTCCACTGTGATATCGACCCCCTGGACAATTCCATGAACATCCTTGGGCTGGGCGAGCCGAGCTTCTCGACGCTGGTACCTTCCACAGCCCCTTCTAGCAGTGCCTACGCAACCCTCGCACCCACAGATAGGCCTCCGAGCCGGAGCATTGACTTCGAAGATGTTACCTCCATGGACACTAGATCATTTTCGTCAGACTACACCCACCTCCCAGAATGCCAAAACCCCTGGGACTCAGACCCCCCAACATATCACGCCATTGAGCGCTCCAAGAGCAGCCGCTACCTGGCCACCACGCCCTTCCTTGTAGAAGAGGCCCCCATTGTGAAGTCTCATAGCTTTATGTTTTCTCCTTCAAGGAGTTATTATGCCAACTTTGGGGTGCCCGTGAAAACAGCAGAATACACAAGTATTACAGACTGCATTGACACAAGATGTGTCAATGCCCCTCAAGTGATTGCTGACAGGGCCACCTTTCCCGGGGGGCTTGGAGACAAAGTGGAGGATTTATCCTGCTGCCATCCTGAACGAGAGGCAGAACTAAGTCACCCTGGCTCTGACAGCGAGGAGAATGAGGCCAGAGGCCGGAGAGCTACTATCGCAATATCCTCACAGGAAGGGGGCAGCTCCGACAGAACCCTGACCAACAACATCACAGTTCCGAAGATAGAGCGCGCCAACAGCTACTCGGCAGAGGAGCCCAGCGTGCCACATGGGCACACCAGGAAGAGCCTCTCCATCAGTGACAAACTCGACAGGCAGCGGAACACAGCAAGCCTGCGAAATCCCTTCCAGAGGAGTAAGTCCTCCAAGCCAGAGAGCCGAGGGGACAGCCTGTCCATGAGGAGACTGTCCAGGATGTCGGCTTTCCACAGCTTTGAAAGCAAGCACAACTAAACCTTCTTACTCTGCGTTGCAGAAGGCTTGAGAATCCTGCCCTACAATTTTCCCCAAACTCACACCTTTTCCCCCCGCTTCCTCAAACCATACCCACTTTATTCTTAGCTCAGCAAAACACATAATGCTTTGGGAGATACTAACACAGTGGTAACTTTGGGGCCACGGATCAAGAAAGTATTTGATCTGACCCAGTGCCAAACAAAGGGGAGTTGAGGCACATTGGTGTTGCTGGGTAGGGAGGGGAGGACAGAGGGGGAGCAGAAGGTTAGAGATGAATGTGTATCGCCAGGCTCTGCAGGAAGCCATGAGCTGGGGCGCCAATGGGGCTCTCTCCATCCCAGGAGGCATCTTGTGATTTCCGCTCATTATCAAGTCGTAGGTAGCAGGGCTGAATTGCAAAATGAGATACAATCGCCAGCATACAAGATGAGATATTCTAAACTTCAATTCTGTTTTCTTTTCGCATTGGCTCCATCACTGGTGACTGATGAAGAGCATCCTTTTTATTCAGTATAAAGCCGGCAGCAAGCAGTTCTACCTAACGTCCCACAACCTTCTCAGGCCACCACCTCTGTAATTGGTCATTATAAAGAAAAACAAGGTAACAGTCATAGTTCGCCTGTCTCTTATATATTCACTTCTGGTGCCACAAGTGTTTTATCTTTTTTGGAGAAAATAAGGGAACAGAAATGCCTTTATTGTCTTGTAATCAAAATGAAAGAAGAGTTGATGTCAAAAACAAAAGTCACGTGACTTACTGTATACAGCGGGCATTCGAGTATAGTCGAGCAAGCTCAGGATGAATGTAATTAAATAATTTTATATTTTTAAATTTATTTTATATCTCACCTGTCATCAGTGAATTCACTCATTGAGTATGTGAGGTTGGAATTACCCTGAAGTTGCCATACGGGCTGTCGCTGTCTTCTCACCATCCATGTCATGTGTCCTGCTGCTGTGTGACCTCCACCATTTGCATGACCCCACCATGTCCTCTGAGCATCCCCAAGATGTAACCCAATTTCCTACACTCCCATCACATGACCATTTTGTATATGAATATGTGAATATTTTCATACCTAGAGTTTTGCCATCTAATCTGAGCTCAACATAAATTTAATTGGAGTTTTTCAAGGGCTGGTATCTTTTCTATGGAAATGCTCCAAAGTACTTTTTAAGGAAGTTTTCAAAACCATAAATAACCTTAGAATTGACTGGGAATTTGGTATCAACCCAAAGCCATCAGTTGCAGGCATACCATGAATATTTTTCTTACATACAGAGCTATTAAAAAGAAGATACAGTAGGCCAAAATAGAAGGCAAATAAATCATATAGAGTCATATAGCATATGCTGCTTATATACATATATATGCATTTACAGAGAGACACATGTTTATATATAGTATATAAACAGACATGGAGAGCTTTCCTAAGAGACTCATACTTTTCTATCTCCTGGAGATAGTGCCATGATTTTTTAATATCTAAGAAGTTCCATTGAAAGAAGTCATTATAGTATAATACCAAATGTTGAAATTATGATTTTTAAAATCTATTACTTTAACTTTCCCTTGAACCAAACAAAAGTTATCAAAATGACCCACTACCTGCCCATGGCACCTTTTGACTCAAATCACTTACTGTCTATCTCTTTTATTCCAGTTTCTACTACACAAAGCTATACTATGACTTGTGCAATCTGAACAGACACTCAGTTCCATAGCTGATAGTACTATGAACTCTAAAACAGAGGCACGAACTTCTAGATCCCAATCTGGATTTGAACTGGGATAAAGAAATCTTGACACCCCACCATACCCATATTCCAATTCCTAGATGGATCACTGAAGTTTCAGAAAATGAAAGAAAAAAAAAAAAAGACCTGTAAGAAAAAAGAGTTGAGGGGCCAGGGAGGTGGCTCAGTAGGATAAGCGCTTGACTGGCAAACGCAAGGATCTGAGTTCAATCCCTGGTTCCACCAAAAAAAAGAAGAAGAAAAAAGAGTTGAGGTCCCTGGTCCAAGATACTACTTGGTTCTTTTATTCAATGGCAATTATAAATAACAAAATATATCTCATTTTGTGAAATCAGGTAAATTTACTGACAAAATCTCTAGCTTTTCAATATTGGGGGAAAAAGAAAACCTAGTTTTCAGTACAGAGAGTAACAAGTTCACATAAATGAAGAATTCCTTTTAAATCCTTGGAATTCAGGTGACTCAGTAAGTTCTAAGCCCTTCATGGGCATGGTGGAACCTATAATCCCAGCATTTAGGAGGCTGAGGTTTGAGGATTATGAGTTCAAGAGCAGCCTGGGAAACATGGTGAGTTCAAGGCTAACCTGGACTGCATAGCAATACCCTGTCTGAAAAACAAAACAACAAAACAAGAACAAATTTTTGTTTTTGCATTCAGTCTGTGACTAAAACAGGCATCTCTTAAATTTCCTGTGTCATAAATCCCAGTGAGGATCAATGAAAACTCTAGGCCTCCCCTCACCCCAAAATGTACATACATGTGTAATGTAATTGCAATAGAACGTCAAAGACTTCAGAGAGCCCCATTTCCATTTTGATTGGGCAATGAGGGAAAGAAACCATGTGCATCCCTGACCTGTGTGGTCATACTAGGCACTTTATATTTTCAAGACCATTTCCCTGTGATTCTCAGGAAGGTCAAGTCTGAGCACCAGAGTTGGAACCAAGTTTCGGTTATTTTCATTGCTTAGATTAGATGTAGCTAGTTCAATGTCCTTAGATCTTAACTTTTGATAATTTTGAGTAGCGAGCACACTCACAAAGCTGAAGCTCTCTGAGAGAGTCTCTAGAGCAATCTAAGGAGGAGGTGAAAGAATTCTTCTTTGACCATAGAGCAGGACTCCAAGCACCTCCAGTGCCTCATACGGGACCATACTGGGGAGATATGATGAGCATCAGGGTCTCCAGGGAGCAAAGAATATGACCTGGGAAACTAAACACCTAACAGTCCTGATCTTGTGGCTACCTGGTTCTTTTGTTATGCATGAAAATTAAGTGCTAACATCTTTGGTGAAGTGTGTGAACTACATAAGCCAAATTTCAACAACGTTAGACACAAACTGTGTAGCTCTCACAAGCCATCTCTTTCCTGTGTACATACATGTGTGGTTCTTCAGTCCCATCACTTCTACATTCGGGTTCTCTATGCTCCAGTGTGGCATTGATTCTGTGGCCTTGTACAGTCAACTTGTGCTCAGCTCGTTTATTCTACCATGTCCCTGATCGAGGAGATTTTAATTATCTGTCTCTGTGAATTAAGCAAATCGTGAGCAGCAAGTTAGTGAGGACCATAAATAAAGTCATAGCAAGCTCAAGGAAGCAATGGCTTAGGGTTAATCATCTGCTTCAGAGGTGCCAATTTTTATACACTACTATATGTAATGATTTGTTCTAAATTACTTGTTCCTTTGGGGGGGAAAAAATAAGGTTGTTTTATGAAAATGACCATGGAGGTTTCCTGATTAACCCACATACTTTATATTTATATTCCAAATCCCCCTTCTTGATGGATTTAAGTGGGGAGCTGGAAAGCTTGAATACAGTTGTCACAGCTAGTTTGTGTACTTCTGCAGGCCAAAAGGTGTATTAGCAATCTGAATGCAGCACTTTACAGAACTGGATTTTTTTTTAAGTCTAAGCTTGCAGGACCAGGAAATTATTTAGTACTTTGAAAGTTACCTTTTTAAAATATATGTGTAAGAATAATCAAGTGGAAAAAAATGTACTCATAAAAACACAAGATGTGTTTTTTTCTGAATGTTTCAAATGTATCTCAAAATATGGTTTCTATAGATAATATTATGGTAGATAACTGGATAGTTTTTCATGGTTTTTCTTTTATTCTGAGGCTGTAAAGTCTAATCTTCCTGAATGTCTGGGCTGTTTAATTTTTTTAAAGAGAATATTATCCAGTCATCCATCATGCGTATCTATAGGCTAAGCCATAGGATGTGTTGGGCAACGCTGTATTATAAAACACATGTTAACATATATGTAACCTGTGTATAACCCAGCATAGCTGTAGCATGTGGTTGTATTAATGAACGTTACAGGACAGCTTTATAATTATTTATAAATCTGTAACATTCAATAAAGAAGCACATGTTGCAAGGATTAATTATGTTCCCCATTCCATGTTATTCAGCATCCTCATGAAATGGGTATTTTTGTTCCTGACCTGTTTTATGTTTTTCACATTCCTTCAGACCACTGTAAAATATTTGTAGAAGCTGGTGTACATCCTTAGCCAAGCCCCTTGAGTGTGGCAGGCAAGTTGTGATTCTGTGAAACATAGACTGGCATGTTATGCAAAAGCCTATATAACAAACGAACTTCCTATTTTAAGCTCCAGTTGAATTAGCTGTTTGTTTACATCTGCTGACCCAATGCAGAAGCAGTGCACAATATTTTATAAATATGTTGCATTATAACTCACTATTTTTAACAATAACAATGTGACTTAAATGAAGTAATCCTTCGCTAAACCCAGTCTTAATTTTGTGTCAACAAAATGCATGCATGCCTTTATGGATCTCTTTTGGCTTTCTAAGGCATTTACCGTTTTACTATTGCCCGCTGTGAGGGTTGAACCCAGGAGGAACATACTCCAATTGTTGGGCTTCTTACACTAGGGATTATGTTCAATTTTTTTTAATTAAAAACAAATTATTAAGGAGTTTTATCAATCTCTTTTTAAGTTTTGAATAAATAATATGAAAGTAGAAACTTTAGGTTATACAGTCATGGGGTCTGGACCTGGTGAGCTGGTGCCACTTGACATTACCAAGGTCTAGGAGTTCATGCGCCTGTGACACCTTTTGGATTCTTTAGAGCTACAGGGTAGAAATGATAGACCAGAGTTGAAAGCAAAAGGTCCCATTATGACAAGGCAGATGTCAGCAGGTCATTATGAAGGAGCTGTCCCCTGACAGGACGTACAATCTCTCTCCTCCTGTGACTGTCTCCTTCTGTGGTGAGTCTGGCCTGGGAGTGGGAGCTGGGTGACTGAGCACTAGGTGACTCTGAATAGATTAGTCTTTAAAGAAATCACCATTTCATTAGCAGGAGCCATTGGACAGATGTCAGGAAAAGAGGAGACAATTTGCAGTTGTTGGAATGACTGCTCCTAAAATGAATGGGGGGAAACTCACTCTCTCTCTCTCTCTCTCTCTCTTAAAAATCAAACATTCTGTGTTTCTGATTGGAATTATCCAAAGGACTTGGTTCTGATTTAAAAAAAACAAACTTTTTAAATATTTTTCCCAGAAAGTAATTGAGATACCTTTCACTGATGGTCTCCTTGTACATATCATTGCTAACAAAACCAAGATATAATCATTTCAATGTGTGAGCTAAGAGACAATTAGGCGACCAGGTAATCCAAATGCAATAAAAGTGGGATGAGTCTTCCTTTCCTAATTTACCAAGTCTGACCAGGCCCCTTAGGTCTGTGGCACCTTATGTATTGTCATTCTGTGTACTGGAAAGGAAAATGACCTGTGTGCCTACAAGTCCACAGGCGTTGGAAGGCTTCATGGCCAGCCATGACCTCAGCCATCCAGGAGGGGAGGCTGCTGAGAACAGAGTGAAACTCAGCCTTCTTCACCCCTTTCTGCCCTTCTTTCCACCAGCCCAACACTAGCTCTTTGTGAGGCCAACAGACCCTGACTCCCACCACCTCAGTACCTGTAGTCCAACAGAGCAAGCAAAATAGCAACTGCTTGATAAAAGCCAACTATTCAGGCTTTAACTGAGGCTGGATCTTCCCACTAACTCAGTCTCTCCTGACTTGGCTTGCATACACATCTGCCTCATCCAATTCTTTGCCTACTTGAATCCCAAAAGAGTCTCTCACACCTTCACTAGCTTAGTGCGCATCATCAGCATTCGTGTCTGGATGGAGGGACCGCAGACTGTCTCGGGGCCAGCTCCAGAAGAACAGAGAGGTGGGAACAGGCACAGTGGAAGACAACAGAAATAGGCTCTGGAGGGCTGAGAAAACCCACACGCCACCACAAAGGTATTCAGATTGGGATCTTGTTTCTTCCTCTTTTTCTTTTTATGACATGGTCTCCCTGTGTCACCCAAGCTCATCTCAAACTCCTGGGCTCACAGGATCCTCCTACCTTAGCCTGCTGAGTAGCTTGGACCATAAGAATAGGGCACTCAGTTTGAGCCCAGCTCAAACACATCTTCTCACAGACTGTGCCGGCTGCACAAGTGTGTCTGCCAACAGCATCCCCAGGGACAGAACTGAGACCTCTGATTTAGAGCCAACGAGGGTCACAGTTTGCTAATCCTGACTTAATGAATGAGTGTACACCTGAAATACAGAGAACTGGGAGCAGGGTAGAAGGAGCCCACTCTATGCAGGGTTACTCCAGATCTCCCGAATGATGTGTGTATGCCCGTGCATTAATCACGTCACTCTGGACCCCAAGGCAGGATCTGTGGGAGGGACCGGCAGAGGAAGGGCACTGTGGCACTGTGCGAAGACTCACCCGCCTGCTTCCTTCACCACACCATCTGACCTGAGTTTCTATTGCTGCTACCACTGTGTAATACAGTGTGTGCAGAATACTCGACTCATAGCCATTCCATAACCCAGCACTTAGACTCTTAATGTAAATGTTCTAACCATAGTTTATAAGGGGAAAATTATTCAGATCTCATTTTTAAATGAATTCCTATAAATACAATGATTTTGAAATTGGGTTTGCTAAATATATATATATATATATATATATATTCCTTCTTTGCATATGGATAGACAGCGGTTTGCATATCTATTGACACTATAAATATATATAAATCCTTAGAGGAATTGTTCTTTTTAAAAGATCTATTACTGGATTCACAATGCACTTTGAGCTTGTATGTTTAGACATATAATTCAAAACAGAAGTTGGCAGATACCACGGGAAAAACTTTCTGAAATTTCTGTAACAAATGTTTTGCAATAAAAAAAAAAAAACTCAGTAGTTTAAAACATGACTTGGACTTCCTTGTGAATTTATTTGTCTGCATCTGATTTCCACATCCTCGAGCTGAGAACTTGAGGGGACCCTGGGTAGAAATGCTTGCAGGGCTTCCTAAATTATGCTGCAGGTAAGCATGCTTACAAGCTGAGGGCCTGTAGGACTGTAGCTGGCCAGCAAAGGATGCGTTCTGATGCAGGGTTTCTGAATAGATTTCACATATACTTCTAGATTTCTGGTTGCTTTTAAAACCTCTGAAAATGTGGTGATAAGCACTGTATGCCCGTGCAGCTTGAATAACCTGAACCTTTCACCCTGAGTGCCACAGTAGGTGAAAGAATACATCTCCCACACCACACAGGCCCTGCCACTCCCTACCGCCTCCTACCTCGGGGTTCCTTCTCTCATTCACCACCTAAGTGGACTAGAACCACCTTGGACACCTACGTTAAAGGATGTAGAAAAAGTATTGATGGCTCCAAAATGTCTCGGCAGGAAAGGCTTATGGTAGCAATCTGATTAGAAAGGAGAGGCGGGGGCAACCATTCTGCGCACTAACGGTGTATAGGGGCATGTTTTCATTCTTCATTTTTAAATACATTGAGGTTTTTTTCCCCATTGGATTGGCTTTGAGAGAGCTGAGAGATTGGGGAGACATATCATTTAAATATTATTTAAATATTTAGAATAAATATCATTTCCTAACCCTGGCTATTGCTCCCACTAAGAAGAATAAACAATGTCCCCTGCCCTTCCAAATATTTTAATTTCAAATTGTATAGGCAGAGAAATTGTAAGATATATAGACATTGCCTTTTTTATTGAGAATAATTCTCAATATACTGTGCAGGCTGATACTGAATTCCTGGACTCGGGTGGTTCTTCTGCCTCAGCCTTTCATGTGGTTGATGCCGCAGCCACACCTGGCTAATTCTTTATTCAAAAAAAAAAAGGGTGAGCACCAACTGGGTGTCCAGGAGCGAGCGTGCCAAGATGGAGAAGTTAAGAAAAGGATTTGCCTGGTGGAGTTGTAAATCCTGCTATAGTGAAAGCATAATCATGTAGTTTCTTGCTACTGTGTAGTTGCCTAAGGAATAGAGCATGGCGCTCGTGAGTCTAGGAGTTCAAAGGATGACAGGGCCCTGTGGTGCAGGAAACTGAGGACCACACGGAGAGGCTATGCCAGAAAGCACCCAGAGAACAAGGGCATTTGACTGCACGGGGTGGACCCTCCAGTGAAGGAGAACACGGGCTTTCTAAGCACTCACATATCATACTGCTCTTCTTCTAAAGAGCTTCTGAGGAGTTCCAGCTCACAGGCTGCATCCCCGCAACTCAAATGACAAGAACAAGATTTGGGCCCAGCTAGCACCTTGCATCAGGAGCCCTCCTATTCGCTATGCTCAGTTCATTTATTTTTACAAGGAATGCTTGACATAGTTTTCTAAAAGCAACTTGTCTGTGCTCATGAATCTGCATATTAATATGCAACTTGCAACATTCAACAGTGTGCCCTAGAAAATAATAATTCGCTGCCAGACTCTTAGATTTAAATGAGCATGAGTTTCCCTTGAAGGAGACACTGACGGAGGTCGGGAGAAGAGCAAAGTCTCTGGAGCTCATTTGTTATTATTTGTTTATAGTACTACACATGATTAAAAAGCCAGAACATGGTTCACCTCATACAGAAACGCCTGGCTTACCACATCCTTATCATTGGAAATCTTAGCAACTATTCCTTTTTTACTGTTTTTTTGTTGTTTCTGTCTGTTTCTATCACTAGTGGTTAGTGTGGACTCTTTCTAAACTTCTAATGCATTACTTTCTAGATTTCAAGTCACTTCTTCCAAGCCTTGGGCTGCTACTGACAGCACCTTTCAACACATTACTGGGACAGACAGACATTGCGATACCATGCAGTCACTCCAGAAGGGCCTTACTCTAAATCAGAACCTCCAACGTCCTTTGTCTCAAGTGTTAAACACTTTAGTGGTACATCTCTGTAACCCCGAGACTTTGAGAGGCTGAGGCCGAAAGAGTGCAGATTTGAACTCAGCCTGGGCAATTTAGCAAGATCCTACCTCAAATTTTAAAAGGGCTGGGAGGGCCAGATAGCTCAGCGGACTAAAGCTCCTGCTCTGGCAGAGCGCAGAGGCCAGGGTTTGATCCCCCAGCCTGCAGTTCCACCCCGGCCCCCAGAGGGCACTGAGGAGGATTGAGACTGGGCGTGGTGGCACACACCTGTAATTCCAGCACTTAGGAGGCTGAAAACAGGAGGATCACTACGAGTCCAATCTACATAGTGGGACCTTTACACCTTGTAGACCCTGTCCTAAATTCATAAATAATAATAATAACAATAATAAAAGGGCTGGGGGTGTAGCTCCATGCAAGGGCCCTGAGTTCCATTCCCCCAGTATAAGAAGGAAGAAAGGGGCCAGGGAGATAGCTCCGTGTTCTAAGCATCGGCCTAGCAAGTGCAAGGACACGGGTTCAATCCCTGGTACCATATGCCGAGCCAGTCCTGGAGCTCCAGGCACTCTGTGCCAGCCACCGAAACCGGGCATGGCAGCACATACCTGCGATACCAGCACTGGAAAGGCCGAGACTAGAGGATACTACAAATCTGAGCTGCATGTGGCAAGACCCTGTACCAAATAAATAGAAGATTTTTAAAAATGTAAAAAGGAAGAAAAATTCTAAGTGTACTAGTTTGTCCTGGCTGCCTTAATCTAGTACCATAAACCAGGTGGTTTAACAGTATCATCTCACAATTCCAGAGGCTAGAAGTCCAAAGTCAGAGTGCCCACAGGGCTGGTCCTTCTCCAGACCTCTGAGAGAGGACCCATTCTGTGTTCTTGGCCAGCTCATGGGAGAGAGGTGCTGGCCACTTCACTGCCCTTGGGTTGGAGGACACCCCGAGCTCTACTCTCACTTTCACAGCCACCCTCACTGTGCACAGTCTCCAAATTTCCCCTTTGGAGAAGGACACACATGTCCACACTACTCCAGGGAAGGACTTCGTCTTCATCAGCATCACCTACATGGACCCTGGTCTCAAATGAGGCCCCATTCTGCAGGCTTGGTGCTAGGATTTCACCACACAAACTGTGGGAGAATGAAATCAACCTATAACACTGAGTGATTTTCTAGCATGTGCTTATTGTGCCAGTGCTCAGCAGGCAGAAGCAGGAAAATCATGAGTTCAAGAGCAGCCTGGGAGCCGGGGAAATGGCTCAGTGGAATAAAGCACTTCCCTGGCAAGCGCAAGGACCTGAGTTCAATCCCTAGTTCTGGAAAAAAAAAAAAAAAAAAAAAAAAAGAGCAGCCTGTCTAAATAGCAAGACCTTTTCTCAAAAAAATGCTGAATAAATTTGTGGGTAGGTGTACAAGGGTCATCTAGATTTATAATGTCTTTTTTTTTATTGAATTGTGTGTGTG
>NDGN011411675.1:0-14027 GCA_002564285.1 Tympanoctomys barrerae
CTTCTGACATTGCCAGTCCTACAGAAAACCCACTACTATTATGGACTACTGGACTATATTGGGATATTTTGCTGAATTCACGCATTTATATTTAAATGACAATGGAATACCTTTCTCTAACAAAACTAAAAGGGATATATATGAACAACCATTTTGTATCTGTATATTCAAAATAACAGATACACAGTTGCATTCTCTTAATTCAATGAATAGATTTGTTCTAATAGTGTTTGTGGACAGTATACTATGTCTGCATCTTGTACAGTAATCACTAAGAGAACAATATGCAATGTATTATTGAAACTGCTATTAATCGGTTTTGAAATTGTCTCATTGTTATTTGTTTCTCAATGAAATTATTTAAAAAGAAAAAAAGATTGCTAGAGTAACCAAATTTGATAGTGTATCAGGGTACGAAGTCAACCCTTAAAAATCAATCATGAAGGGCTGGAAATGTTCAGCGGACTAAGTGCCTGCTTAGGCAAGCACAGGGACTAGGGTTTGATCCCTGGTACCACATGATGCACCAGCACTGCCCCCGGGCACGCGGAACTGGTCAGAGACCACGTGGCACACGCCTAAAATCCCAGCACTAGGGAGGCTGAAAACAGGATGATCAGTATGAGTCTTGAGCTGCAGTGAGACCCTGTACCAAAGAAATCCGTTAAATAAATAAATAAAATCATGTTCCTGTACACCAATAACATTGACCAAGAGAGAAATCAGGGAAACAATAGCATTAAAAAAAACTGAACAATTTAGGAATTAACTAACCAAGAGACATGAAAGAACTCTACTCTGAAAAAAGAGAGCAAAGAGGATATCTGAAAATGCAGGGATACATACTGTCCCTGGAGAGGCAGAACCATTATGACCAAGTTTCCAAAAACTGTTACATGGATTTAATGTAATCCAAATCAAAATACCAGTAATATTCCTCACAGAACTAGGGAAACCAATCCTAAAATTCATATGGAACCAGAAGAGACCTAGAATAGCAAACGGAATTCTGGGCAACAGCAAGGTGGGGAGGCATCACAATCCAGACTTCAAACTATGCCACAAAGCTGCAGCCATTTAAAAAAAAAAGTATAAAAGAAAAAAGCGTGGTATTGGCAAAAACCAAAAGACTGTGCCACAATAGAACAGAACAGAGGCTGCAAGGGCCAGGGAGATAGCACAGCAGCATTAGCGCCTGCCTGGCAAGCACAAGGTCCCGAGTTCGATCTTCAGTACCAAAAAAAGTACACTTAAGATTAAAGAATTGGTGAACTAAAGAGAAAACTTCTATAAAAGTTTTAATAACAGGATGGAGAAACAACTCCAGACACACTTAGCTAATTTATCTTTGAGAAAGGGTCCAAACACCTTTGCTGGAGGAGAGACAGCCTCTTTAACAAATGCTGTTAGGAAGATAGGCCAGCCACAGCTTGAGGTTAAACTTGGACTCTCACAATGCATTAAGTGAAAATTAAAATGGACCAGAGACCTAAACATTAAAAAACAATCTGCTGGACACAGAACAGGTAAAACTCTTGAAAGCCAGTGGAGGCAAAGACCTTATGGACAAAACCCTAACTGCACAGGGAATATTACAAAGATCTTATATTAAAAACCTTCTGCAAAGCAAAAGAAATTACCAACACAGTGTAGAGACAGCCTACAGAATGGGAACATTTTTTGGCCAGCTGTCCTCAGAGGACATCAAGAATTTACAAAGAACTCAAAAAAATTAGACTCTTCCAAGTTTAGTCTAATTCCAAAAATTAGACTCCTCCAATCCAAAAATGGGCATTTGAAATGAACAATACTTCTCAAAAGTACAAAAATCCAATAAATACATTTTTAAAAAAATTAACATGATTGTTCTTTCAAAAAATCAAAACACTGAGAGTCCATTTTACTCCAGAAAGAATGGCTACCAGAAAGCCCAAAGACCCGGATTCGATCCCCAGTACCACATGCCAGCCACGGAAACCAGGTGTGACAGTGCATGCCTGTAATCCCAGCACCGGGAAGGCTGAGACAGGAAGATCACTACGAGTTGGAGCTATGGAGCAAGACCCTATATCAAATAAATAAAGTTTTAAAAAAATTAACAAATGCAGGCAAGACTATGGAAGAAAAAGTAACCCTTCTCCAATGTTGGCTGGAGTGTTAACTGGTACAACCACTATGGAAAACAGTATGGAGGTGCCTCAAATACTACAAACTAGAGATTCCACCTGACCCAGCTATTCTCCTCCTAGGCATCTTCCCAAATGAGTTAGAAGACATTTAAGTACACATGTGTACCCGTGCTAATAGCAGCAGTATATAATAGCAAAATCTGTACATCTATCAACAAATGAATGGATAAAAATTTATACACATGAAGTGATCTTGTGCCATAAAGGAGGGACTTTTAGGTAAACGGCTGCATGCACTTAAGAGACCATAACCCTAAATCAAACACACAAGTTTAAATATTGCATTACTTCACTTGCGTGAAAAATCCAAACTATAAACAAAGAGTAGAATGGGGGGAGATGTTAAGAAATTGGAAGAACTTGTTCAAATGGGAAGGAGAACACAAGGTGAAGGGAGGAATGAAAAAGAACTTTTAAAAAGTTGAAAAATGAAAACACCTTTGTTAATGTGGGACAAAAAATTAAGACGTTACATGTCCACATACTGCAAACATATGCTAATTTAAAAATGAGAAAAACAAAGTTATTTTTAGATGTGATGATGATGCTTTTACTTCCTTGTAAAGCAAAATGACTGAAAACAAAATTTTCTAAGTGAAAACATTTCTCTTTTTCTATAAACATAAGCCAGGACCACAGGACTCCCTACATGCATGTAAATAGAAACCAAAGCCACAAACATCCACAGGGTCGCTGGGGCTGCCCTGGCTCAAGGCCAGGCCGCCCCAGTGCCTTCTTACTCAGAGCTTCCTACTGACCCTTCATGCCCTCCAAGGGCAGACCACCATGCACCAAGCTCTGCTAAGACAGTGTAACTGGTCAGCAATTCTAACACACTGGCCACTTTTCAGAAAAACAGGACCAGAATTATATATTATCAGTAACATTTTTTACTTCCTGACCTTTCTTTTGTATTTACCTTTTAACTGAAATGGAGAGCTTTAAAGAAAGGTTGGAGATACTGTCCCTAGGCTTCTCAAGCAGTAACTAGACAATAACCTAAAGCAGAATTAGGGTGAATATTCCAACTGAAAATGTCACCATGATACAACACAGTTTAACATTCAACTGGGGATTGTGTGCACTCCAGGAATCAAACTCAGGATCTTGTGCTTGCCAAGCAGGTGCTGCGCTGCTGAGCTATATCCCCAGTCCCAACATTCAATCTTATATTCTACTTTGAAACTGAATATATATGGCAGAGAGAAAAATATACACTTTCAACTAAAAAAGATAAAAGGTGGATTGAAGAACAGTCCTAACTGTTCAGTGTATTGCCAAAATACTTGAGAGTTGAGTTACAGTGTTATATGTATCCTGTTGCCAGACAATAAATACAGATTATTTTTCCCTATGCATTCTTCCTATTTCAGACAAAAAGACTAATTCTGACTCTTGGATATTTTAGAATTTCTAGAAGCCGTCCCTTATCCTGAAATTATAAAATGAAACTGAATATGCATTTGGCAGTATTTATATTAAAAAGGGTTGTTTTTTTTTTCTTTTTGTGTGTGGGGCCAGAGATTGAACTCAGGGTCCCCACGTGCTAGGAAAGCTCTTCCATTGAGCTATGTCTGTTTTTCTTTTTTAGACAGGGTCTCAGTTGCCTGGGTTGGCCTCAAACTAGAGGTGTCCTGTCATGTAGCTGGGATCACACTCACACTACTCACCCCGCATTCACCATTATCCCTGTGGCAACAAAGACCAAAGCTGGCATTAGGGTATTCTCCACCTAAACACCGAATCAGGAGTCTGACTCAATTCTAGTAATAGCTTTTATTTCTTATGGAAAAGTACAGTAGTTGTGCAGAAACAAAACTACATAATAAAAGAGTAAGAGTTTCACAAATATTAAAGAAAATAATAAATAAGCCATAGTAGTTATAGCAGAACTCATGGAAAGCTTATAAAAATGATAAAGCTGTTTGTACAAGTACACTGTATACAACACACACAGCAACAGATGTTGAAGAATGACACCAGAAGGTTCCTATTCATACAAAACCTTAATGATGTTGGTAGGAACTTTATAACTACTCATTTTTAAGTCTGCAAATATAGAACTTCCTTCTCTCCAATTCTGAAAAATAAATTTCACATCCTAACATACAGAATACAGCCCCACCTCTCTCAAACTAACATTTTAAACACCTCCAATACCACAACATTTTCATATAAAAATACCTTTAAAGCAAGGTTCATTCTTGTACCTTATCTTTACAAGTGAATAATACATCAGCTTGGACTTTAGCACCTTACAGGTGTTCATATAAATGAGATAAAGTGCCGTTACTGGTATACTGTTAACATGCCGTAATAATATCATTCAGTGCAATAACCAGCATGGATGACATTGACAAAGAACATGCACATGTATGGCTGGGATTTGTTCTTTGTGTTTGCTTTTAGTTTAACTCTTTTGAAACAGTTATATTTACAAGTCTGAATAAAACTGGGCTACCTGTGTAATATATACATGTGACTATGAAGAATGGCTGTGTAACAAAACAAGGCCAACAACCAATCATACCTTCAGTGTCCAATTTAAATATTTAAAATATCTGAAAGGACTTTGGAAGACTTGTTTCAGGAACGTTAGCAGTTTTAGAATCACTTGAGACTAATTTATAAGCTCCACTAGGAATGCTGGTCACAGTACTTTAGCTCAAATCTGATCTCACCACCAGTCCATATTCCAAATAACCTGTCCTGATTCCAACTATCAAAAACACCTTGAAGCATGAATATAGTTCCAGAAAGGATACTGTGAAAACGCTCTGAATAAGAACCGTTACAAGGAAATAAATGTTTAATTTTCTAAAAGGAACTGCTAGGAAGGGAACAATACTTGATGTCTGTATATTTTGTTTAAGTGAAAAAAGCAAAGAAAAATCACCCACCTTATGTTTATAGTCACACTCATATTCAGCTAGAAATCACTATATATATATATATATATATATATATATATATATATATATATATAGTGATTTAACTGGATGGAACAGTACAACTTGAAAATTATACCTTTCCCAGCATACATCATTTGGGTTAAACTTTTCAGCAATGGACATTGTTTTCCTGTCTACATACTGTTTTGGTTTTGCCAAATAGCAAAGGCAAGGAGAAAAGTGATTAAAAAATCAAATAATTTCGTAAGACCAAAGCAGAAGTTAATGTAGTGTTGGCTGTCTTGAGGTTTTAACTTGATAGGTATAGCTAAAGCTAATTTTTAATTGTTTAGCATTCCTATTTACGGTAACCTCTAACTAATTACAGAAGTTTTTCCTACATTTTTAATACATCAATGGTAACAGATGCACCCTGGGGAAAAAAAAAGTATGGCTAAAAAGAAATTTTTATGATGAGAAACTACTGAACTATTTACCACCAGGAGTCAACACACTGTTTTCTGAATGGTACTACTGGGTCTCTTTAAGGCTCAGACATTTGACTCTATGAAGGATCGCTTTGGTTTTGCTGAAGCAAGGCAGCTCCTGTGGGCCTCGCTGCCGACGGGGGGCGGCTGCTTGGAGACGCTTTCCTGGTACAGATGAGATGCACTCTTGGTTTTCCTGCCATCTGGATAGTGGGCTGGGATGGGGCACTTGCTTTCTTCTACCTCCTTCACCTGTGCTCCATTGTGGACGCCCCCACTCAGGGTGGAAACAGGACAGGCTTTGGCTTGGCTGCTGAATCCTCCTCCGGGCTTGAGGGAGGGCTTCTCTGAGTTAGTGGGCTGCAGGCCAGCTGCAGCAGATGTGTTCGTCAGCAGCCCCTCTGCCGCCTGACAGTGCCAGGCCCGGTGGGCAGGGTGGCCCTGCTGTTGGAACCTCGCAGTCTTGTCCATGATGCCCATGAATGGAGTATTGCGGGGCCTGTGCTCAGCAGTGCCACCCTGTACCTGACTTACCACCTGGTCTTTAATTCGAGCCTCTGGTCCGTGGACCTTGAAGCCTTCTGAAAAGCTACTGCTTGAAGTCAAACTACTGGTTGAACTTGACATCTTTATGCTGCTCGAAGGAGACCCGGAAGAGCCAGAGGCTGAGCTGCTGAGGGAAGCTGGGTGTCGTCCATCACCACAGCTCCCAGGTCCACCCTGGCTTGGAAGGGTCATGTCCCCAGCCACGGCAGCATGGGCCAGAAGCCTCTCGGCGGCTTTGATCTTGCTTGGTAAAGGATATGCAGCACCACTCTCACCGCGCTGCAGGTGGACATTCTGGCCGGGACCCAGTCGATCGCCAAAGTGGCCACAACTGGCTCCCACAGTGAAGGTGCCAGACCCCTCCACTTGCTGGTTTCTGCTCCCAGGGGCAGCTGAGGGGCCTCTTCCCGGCATGGGACTTGGGGGAGGATTCTGAGAAGAGACCTGCAGTCTTGTGCTACCATGTCTCATGCTAGACTGCATGGAGCCCAGATGTTGGTTGGTTTTCACTATCTGTGCCTGTTTCGTGGGCTGCATAACCAGCCCTGGCTGAGCAACAGGCTCTCTCAGAGACTTGCTGCCTCCTGCCCTACTCTGTGGCGATGCTGGGCTGCCTTTAGACTGGAAGCCTTCTTGAAGGTTTCGGATACACGAGGAAGGGCCAGGGGTGGGCAGCTGGGACCTGGGAGTCGGGGGAAGAGACTCTGCCTGTGGAGAAGTTTCTTCCTCTTCGGTCTCCTCAAGGTGAAAGTGGTCACTTAACCCTGGGGCTGGGGAATCCTCCTCATTGTCCGAGTCATCCGGGGGAGCTGGTGGAGGGCACTGCTGCTTTTGCTGCTGGTTCCTCTGGAGTTGCTTGCACTCCTCTTCCACACGAGCCAGGAGCCTCTTGATTTCCTGATTGGTGGGACACAGCTTCACTGCCTCCTGCAGGTCAGCCAGGGCCGCCACGAACTGCCTGCCCAGGGAAGCAGAAGACACAATTGCAAGTCATGTAGTGAACATGGTCTGGGCCTGGCCTACTTTGGAAACTACTGTGCTCAAAGGGGCAGTAAATGACTGAGTGAGGTCTGCCCCTAGCTGTGGTTGGCAAGCTCTGTCTCACCCGCAGTTGCTCAGCTAAGTGGCACTTCACCCAGGGGCTGGGTGGGAAGGGATGGCCGCTGAGATGCCAGGAGACAGAAGTCTGGCTGTGGCTGATATTCTGCTGTGCCTCGTGGGAGCCACCTAGTTACTACTCAAAGTGCTGGGAGCACCTGAGTAACCCCAACAAAGCAAAACACCCTCACACTCAGCAGGTGTGATCCCACAGACAGAAAGGCTCATCTAGTCGACCTGGAGATCCAGGCAGTACCTGCTATTTCTCTTCGCTCTTGCCCTGGCATAAAAGGCTTCATAGGACTTGGGCTTCAACTCCAGAGCCTTGGAAGCAAATTCTTCAGCCATGCCAAAGTCCTGGTATCAACAGGTAAACGTGTATCAGATACGGCGCTGAAATAGTCACAGCCAATTCTTTCATGGGAGCTTTGCCCTAGAGGGTGGCAGGACAGGGGCACTACAGAGGGACGAAGACAAAGTCTTGTCTTAATGTTAGATGATCAGAGTGTCTTGCTATTCTAAGGAATCCAGTACAGAAGCAGCACTGGTAGCTCACGGTAGGGACAGTGAAAGAAAGGTGCAGAGGGCAGGGCAGAGGCTGGCACCAGGGGAGCCTGGGCCACAGGGACAGGAGGGTGGGGAGCGTCAGTGGGCTGGGTCTGGGAGCCAGCCGGGACAGAGGGACAATGTAGGGGAATCAAAGTAGAAGAAGTACTGAACTATTCGCTAGTTATAAGTAAGCAAACCTGAGGGACGCTACGGCAGGGGACTGCAATAGACATACATGTTATCACCTGGTGACAGTGCTGGAAAGATCCCTGCTAGGAAGGGGGCAGGAGCAGTTTGCATATGCTCATCAGGGACGCAGAGGAATCTGCCCTGACCTTAGAGTCTCCACCAGCACCTCGCGGCTCATCAAGAGCAGCAGCTCCCACACGCCAGGCGCGCGCACAGGGGCCGTGCAGGACTCGCCCTGCAGCCGGGCTGGGCTGGGGTAACGGGCCTGGCTTACATTGGTTTTTCTCCGACATCGAGACAAGCTGAGATAGAGAGAGACTCTTAGTTCATTGAAAGGTCTCATGTCCTCCCCAAGTCCTTCTCGAGGAAACTTCCTCAAGGCATACTGGTACCGCTGCGTCGCCTCCTTCATCTTCCCTTTCTAGGACACAAGAATCACAGAGTGAACCCTTTTCTGGGGGCTCAAAGCAGAAGAAGCTTCCACATGCAAAGACCCCCTGGAAAGCCCTCCCACATACGAAGAGACCCTGATGCCCAAGGTCAGAGCTGGGACACTAGCAAGTCCAATGCTCCTGGGCCTGTGTCCTCGCCGTATCCGCAACAGGTGAACACACAGGAAGGAGGCTTCCCAAGAGGGCACTCATAAAGGGCCAGGCCAATAGCTACCAACGCATCCAACTATCTTCCCAGTGACACATTCAAGAAGGGTCTCCCATCTCCCATTTGAACGCCAAGTGTAATAGAAATAAGATTTTTTAAAAAAAGATGAAAAATTAAGCTGTATTTAAGGCAAGCAGAGTCTTGTGGGAGACCAAGAGCTTGCTACAGAATAACAAGTTTCCTTTAAGAAGAGCTTTAAAGCCCTGGGCTCTAAAAATCTGAGCAACACGACATCATTTTCAAGGCTAAAGAAATCCACTTGCTCAGTCAGCCTTGTCACACAGCGGGTGTGTAGCCTGTGGAAAATAGCCTGGTATTTTTCACATAATTGCCTACCAAAATCCATATTAAAAACACTTCAAAGCCCAAACAATACATACTCTGAACTGAATTTCAAACTGATTCCAAGCCTAGAACCCTGCTGGGTCATGTCGTATATCTATTTATTTGTTACTATTAAAAAATGAAAAGGAAAATAAACCCACAATACAGAAAATATAGCTGCCTAGTAATAAAAAGGATTAAAATGGTTATAATTTAATGGTTTACTTTTTCCCATAATTTTTAATTCTATTTAATAACAGGAGTGAAAAGAACAGTGATCTGTGTACACGGCCTACACTTCAATCTAAATTTGGGGTTAGCAAATTGCACTCTGCAGGCCAAATGTGGCTGCTACTTGTGTCTACAAATAAAGTTTTATTGAGACACAGCCATAAGAGCGGGGCAGATGTGACACATGCTGCATGCTTGTCATCTGTGAAGCCTAAAATATGTACCATCTGGCTCTTTATAGAAAGGTTGCAGACTTTTGATCTAAACTGACATCTCATTTTGGAAATTTTAAAGTCAAATTTATTTACCTACAAGTCATATATCTGTTCTGAGGGAACTGGGAAAAAAACTATCTCCTGAATAAGCTAATAATTATATGACTTGACTACATTAAGTAAAAATGTTTCTAGAAACACTTTCAAAATCCAAAAGTTTATAGATACTTTCTAAATATTAGCAAAAGGCGGTAGAGCCAGGTGTAGGGCTGCACACCTGTAATCCCAGCATGCAGAAGGCTGAAGCAGGAGGGTCACCATGAGTTCAAGGCCAGCCTGTACCCTGGGCAGGGGAGATAGCTCAGTGACATAAGCGCCTGCCTGGCAGGCACCTGATCCCGAGTTTGCTCCCTGGTACCAAAAAACAAAACAATCTGTAGAGAGACCCTGAAAAGGGCAATAAGGAAATAAAGAAGGAAGGAAGGAAAGAGAGAGAGAGGGGAGGGAGGGGAGAGGGAAAGGCAAAGGCAAGGCTGGAGAGACTGAATGCACATCGCCTAGGTGGTCCTTTCCATGTGTCAATTGACTATCACAGTGCCACGCTGTGGCTTCTGAGAACATGTAAAGGCCAAGAAACCCTGTGGGAAGAGCCAAGTGAACTAGAGGTGATTCCCCTGGACACCACGGATTCAAGCACAAGTCACAGCCACAGCCTTAAAGATTAGTTCCAAAATAATGTCCCTCAGGCAGAGACGTGCCTTCTAGCAAAGGCTCTACATCAGGCTCCGCACATGAGGCCAGGCGGGCGTCCTTTGGAATGTACACCACCACGGAGTGCCGAGTGCTCCACACAGCAGCACGCCTCCAGCCGTAAATGCCGAAGTAAGAGGCTGCTGGGAGCCAAGTTGGACAGCGCAGAGAGTGGTACCACTTACTTTATACATCACATTTCCTTCCTCCATTAATTTCTGTAACAGGATAATCAAAATATCAGGTTTGGAGGTGGCCATCGCCCAGGCCGCGTTTCCTGCAAAATAAACATGCTTTCAGAGGTGCTTCTAAGATCCGGGGGAAGGCAGGTCGCAACTTTCAGGTCCTCAAAACTGTACGTCGCAAACAGCAGAAGCTCAGCTGCAGGGACATGGCTGTGTGTGTGCAGACAGCAGTGTGACAAAGGAAGCAGTGGGCAGCAACAGGCTGGCTGCTCCTAATTTAACTGACGCTGAGCCAGGCACGCAGGTGGGAATGGTGCTGGCACAGCCTGTCCTTCATATCACACCTCTGTGGAAAACAGTAGTGAACCTAGGGCGTCAGAGAGCCCAGACCCGTCCCACCCTTTGGGAGGGGATCTGAAGGGGAAACTGGACCCAGACCTCAGCCACCACCCTAGCTTCCCACAGTCTCATAAAGCCAGCAATGGGCCAGGTCAGTGTCCCCGAGTGCCGGCACATTTACCCTTACTGTCTACTCTGAGGCCACTTAGTTGGGGCCCTCCTGCCCCTCCCTGGCCAGCTTCTCTCCTAACTACATCACAGCCTTCTTGATAACTCCACTCCTAGCGCTTGGGGCGCTGCAGGGAGGGGTGCGGAGAGCAGACTCAGGCTCAGCTAGGTCTACTTACTGTGACCTGACCTGAGGAGACCGTACAGCCCTCCTGTGCCTTAGTTTTCCTGTGTAAAATCACAGTATCATGAGTGCTTACAGGGCTGTGAGGAGAGCCAGGTAAACTAGGAAGCAGCTTGGGCTGGGCTCACCATATCCCCAGCTGGCTGACCACGACTATACAGCCAAGCTGTTCCTCAGACTCAGAGCAGCTCTTGGAGCTGTGGAGCCCGGCCCACCCCCACAGAGCCTGGCTCACTCTGCCCTCTGCGGCTCGAGTGTCCGCAACATCCTTGGCCCCTGCTTTCACCCACACCAGCAGTAGTATCATGAGCTATGTAAATATTCTGGATGAGACAAGGAGACAGAGGCAGGGAGAGAAGAGGGAGTAAGGAGAGGGGCAGATGCAGAGACCAAGACACAGAGCCCCCTCATGGCAACCCAAAGTCTCTCTCACCCTGTGATCACGCAATCTATATGTTCCCCAAGTCACTCTGAAGTAAGAAGCCAACCCCGCCCAGGCTGAATAGAGGT
The DNA here is from genome assembly GCA_002564285.1 of Tympanoctomys barrerae. NCBI lineage: Eukaryota > Metazoa > Chordata > Mammalia > Rodentia > Octodontidae > Tympanoctomys > Tympanoctomys barrerae. The sequence continues at coordinate 11,517 of NDGN011411675.1, forward strand.
GAGATTCACTGACCTAATTTGGCTCCTTTTCTGAGCAATGTGACCACGACAGTGGTGTTTCGACAGCCGATGGCTCTGTCCAAGGGCCGCATCCCACTGTGGTCCACGTGCTCAATCACAGCTCCCTTCTCGACCAGGTACAGCACCTGCAGGGGACAGCAGGGCCCTGAGGAGCTGCACCAGAAGGGATGGCAGCTGCCCAGCCATCTCCATATCATCATTCTGGTGCTGGTGGTCTTAGCTTTGCCCCTGCTGTAGAAGGGGCAGTGATCCAAGAGTGGACATGAAAAGGAGAACAAGAGCTAATGCCTATAAGCCAACATCACCTCTGCTTCAGAGGCTTTGCTCTTGCTGACAGGGAGCAGGAAGATGCTTTGGGGTGCACGTTGGGAGCACCCAGGCACGTATACCAGACAGGAAGTGTCTGCCCCACTTCCCAGGCCACAGGGGGAGACACTGTCACCTTCTTGCCTGCAGAGGCCAGCATGCCCCAAGTGACTGGAATGGGCATCCCAGAAACATCAGCCCACGCAGCCCAGGTCTCAGGGGCTGCACAGTCAGCAGCGGGAGACCAGACGGAACCTAATGGGATTCATGTTAAGGCCCAGGAAAGACACCTGCTGAACAATGGGACTGCAAAGTGGGCTTGTTTGAGGCCATGGTACAAAAACTCAATGTTGTAAAATAGCAGCTATGTAAACTAAACAGGTAACACTAGGGAAAATAATCATTTTTTCTTACTTAATAGAAAACAAACCTGTAGCCAGTTAGATTTCCATATGAATTTAACACGACATGCTTCCTGTCAGTCTCCCAGCTATTGAAATGATACTAGACAGCTTGATATCTAAAATATATTTTAAAAACCCTACAACTCAACAATAGTAGCAAAATAAAATTAATAGAGACTTGAGTGAGAGATCTGAATACTTTCTCCAAAGATGATATACAGTAACCACATGAAAAGATGTTCAGTTATACTAATCATTAGGGAAATGAAACCAAAATGATGAGATAGCATTGGTACTAGAGTATGAGTACTGGTATTGTTTTTTAAAAAATTAGCCAAAGATAACAAGTGTTTGAGAAGATGTAAAAAACTGGAACCTCGTATGCTGCTGACAGGACCCAAAAATGGTGCGTTTGCTGGGAAAGACTATGGAGGACATGTAAGATAGGAGTATGCAATCCAGCAATTCCACGTCTGCACATATCCAGGAAGCTGAAAGCAGTGTCTTCATAAGAGACAACGGTGGGTATACAGGGTCATGTATGTGTTCGTAGTATACATAAACTGTAAGCAGGTAAGCTTTAAGCTTTTAAGAGCACATATAAGTCTTTACTGCAACAGTCCTGGGATGGATTGCATGTCACAGAATTAACAAAAACTAAGACTTTCACAGCCTGAACAACACACGCACACCAATCACACTTAGCCACAGGCTGACGTGCCCCCAGCTGGTCTGGTACTCACAGTCTCAGCGTCGCCATAGAAGGCGGCCAGGTCCAGTGGCGTGCGGCCGTTCTTGTCTATCTGGTCTATCTCGGCTCCTTGTTCAACCAGATACTGCACTACAGCCCTATGACCCTTTAGACAAGCCCAGCTCAATGGTGACAGACCCTCCTTGTCCAGAGCAGAAAGGGTGGCACCTGCAAGGAAAGGCCAGTGATAAGACGTGACCCCGAGGCATAGCCACCGCAGGGGTTCTGGGGGTGGCACAGCAGTAGCACAGCACGATGGCTGGCAACTGCATCTGTCTGACGTGGTGAAGTCTGAAGCCGATGGCCACGCGGTCATCACAGAGGCTGGGCAAGGGGCACAGGCACTGTGCTGTCTATGCTCTCTGCTAGATGGCTTAGAAAACTGCCACAACAAAACTAAACTCCCATAACATGGAGACTTAAAACTGGAAGCAGGAGACCTATGTGGGTGGCCGGTAACTTGCTGATACCTTTGGAAAGGAGGAACTCCACGGTGCTCAAGTGCCCCTCACAGGCAGCCACCATGAGGGGTGTCCGGCCCTGCTTGTCACTCAGGTTCACGTCACAGCCACGCTCCAACAGCAGCCTCACAATCTGAAAGACATGACCAATTACTGTCTTCCTGCTGCACGTCTTTTAAAACTCCCTTTAAGTTGTAGGATATGCTTTTCTCCAAACACATACCCTTTTCTAACATGCCCACTGCATTGCTGTATCTACAAAAACCACACAGACAGGCAGAAGCGGTCATTTAGAGCTCAGAATGCCAAGCTCACTGAATAGGACAGGGCAGCCCCGCAGGGAAGCGGGACAGCTAAGGAAGGCGTAGCCTAACGAGGGGCGAGCAGCGGCTGAGGCCGGTGCCAAAGTGGAGCACACTCAGCCCTCTGTACCCGTGGGCTCCACATCAGTGGACTCAGCCAGTAGTGGATGGAAGTTTTTAAAAAAACTGCACCTGTGCTGAACAAGTACAGACTGCTTCCCTGAGATGATTCCTTAACACAATATAATGATTACTTACGTGGCATT
>NDGN011411691.1:0-12113 GCA_002564285.1 Tympanoctomys barrerae
AGGAGGAGGCAAGGTAAAATACAAAAGTGCAGTTTTCTTCATTACTAGAAACCCAAGTAGCAAACTAGATGAAAACTTCTTATTTCTGTGCATTGAGACCTCATGTTTCTTTGTTCATTTGAGCAAAAGAGGGCTTCTTCCCTTTGTATTCTTCTTCCACTCATGTTGTCCACAAAGCTATTGTAGAAAAGCACAGAGCAGCGTGTAGTCCAAGCATTCTCCCAGCACAGCTCAGAACCCAAGAGGTTCAGGATCAGAGGCTCCAGGGTGGACCTCAGTTCTCACCTTGTCTTGATCCTACTACACCAAACTCAGGACAGATATAGAGGGATGAAGCCCACTTTTTTAATTTTAAAGAGAGAAAAAAAACCCAAATAATAAAAAATACAGAAGTTTAAAACAGGATGATAGAAAATTAACAATAGTTATTATATGGAATGTTTTCATCTTCAAGGTAGTTGCTCAGATTACCTGATACAGGCAGGCAAAATTGGTCAAACAATATAAGCACCAACTGTTCCTTTCAACGAACTAATAGAAATTAGTAATACAAGTATCTTGATGACCGTGTGTGTGTGTGTGTGTGTGTGTGTGTGTGTGTGTGTTGTTCCTTCCTTCTTTTCTCCTTTTCCTCACCCCAGTTGTCAAACTGGTCCATGGAGGAAAAAAAAAATCAACTAAAGTCAATTGCGCTAAGACAAGGATTTTTGGAACACTTGGAAAGTAAATACACCACGGCATCACCCCACCTTCCAATCCAAGATGCAGTGTGAAAAGTATGTCTCCTCAATTTTGTGGTAGAGTTTTTCAAATGTGAAATACAGCATTATACCACAAAGCTCTAGCAATGATAGACTTGGAATCAAAGATAGAAGGGCAAGAGGAAAAATCCTGACACAGAACTATTTATGTGAGAACAGAATAAAAAGACTGAGTTGCTTAAGAATGTCAGAATAAACACTGGGGGGAAACCAGAATTCCCATCTCAATTCTGCCTGACTTTAGAGAAATCACTCTTTCCACACATCAGTTTTCTTCTCTACTATGCTAGAGGAGTGGGCAAGAGTCATAAATTTTCTTCCTAGTTGTAAGATGCAAACTAAGACACTTAAGCTTTTTCCAAAATCTTATTAATTTAGAAAGCTTTTTTAATGTTTGGTGTTCAGCACCAGGAGATGGAGTTGCTTATTATTAGAACTAGCTAGGACTACTGCTGCATGAGTAAACTAACTTTGGGACAGTTCAAAAGCAGAAAGCTCCCACCAGTGCAGTGAGAGCCTTCTGATTGCTCATAAATGGGTATAGAGAACCAACCTATTTTCTTTCTCACATGCTCCTTCCTGTGGCCTTGACTTTCAAAGTTGAGTCAAATGGAACAATACTGTTGAGGCTTTTGATGGCCTCCCAACAAGTTGGACAGGATGTGTTGATTCAGAAATTTTCTCTTTGACAAGCGACAAAGTCCGTATATGACATTGATACTATTGCCTTCTTAAGTTTATCATACCTTCCCTAAAATCTGGTAGAATGTGTGCACTTAAGGCTTTGTGAAGGAATAACATGAAGGGAAAGGCTTGTCTCTAAGACCAACTCCATCCATTTTGCAGAGAAGAGCCTGGAGGAGTGTGTGCTGCTATTAAGGAGAAGCTCTGCCATTTCATCTTCAACTCAAAGAAGATGGAGGAGAAACAGAAAGAAGGAAAATTGGAGGGACACAAATGAATGTCCAGGAAGGGGGCAGGAGATGGAGGGGAAGAATGACAGAGACTATCGAGAAGAAAATGGCAAAAAAGAGAATAGAAGTGTGAGCACACCAAATCTCCATCTACACTAATCCACCATAAATTCTTTGCTTTCTTAATATTTAAAAACTCTAGGGGCTGGGGAGATGGCTCAGTGAAATAAGCGCTTCCCTGGCAAGCGCAAGGGCCTGAGTTCAATCTCCGGTTCCACCAAAAAAAAAAACAAAAAACAAAAAAACAACTCTGATTAGCCTTTCTTTTTGTCACATATTTTAAGATCTAACTCAGGAACCAGCACTGCTTTATTTCTCAAGTACCCTTCGTGTATGCATTGATCATGCTTACCACAGAGTATATGATCAAACTTAATCAGTTAAATTAACAAAATATCTCCTTGAAGATGGCTTGGAGCTAAAAGTGTGGAGGTGTTCATGTTTTTGGTCCCCATCCTAAAGCTTGGCTCAATGTAGAAGCCCTTGTGATTACTGATAGAGGGACGGATGAAGGGAAAAGGAGAATTATGATGAAAGAAGAGAGGAGAGAAGGGAAAGAAGAAATAACATAGTATACCCTAAATTGAGTGTGCTTATATCCATTGATAGAGGAGCTATATAAAAGTCTTTCAGAATATAAGAGACTTTAAATTTCTAGCAAGTTTATTTCAAGTACCCATAATGAGAAGATGGGAGAAATTATATATATGATTTGTATTTCCTGCTGAGTATTGGCATACAGCAAATAATAACTGATAACACCCATGACTGCCTGCTGCTGCCCCTGGGGCCTCACACTGTCATGTCTGGGAAGAAGGACACCTTTCATGGGAATGAAAAGCCTATGTTAAGACTTGGTCAAAAGTTAAAGTGCCTTGGTCACTAAGGAAAAGGTAAATCAGCATTAGTCATTCCTCAGCCAAAAGTCTTTAGACAAAAGATTGAACTGTGAATGAGACATTCCAATTAAGCATTATCATTTTTCCAAGCAGCTTCCCCTCAACACAGCCTCACAGAAAAACTGGGAAATGTGCTGTCTGGTCCAGTCAGAAGTCTCAGGTTAGCCCCAGATGTGCTCCTGTGCAGGATCCTGATCTGCACATATAACCAGATAATAAACCCGAACATCTCAATCTGTCATAAGAGTGGTTTAGACTTCAACTGTGTGAGCAATTTCTGGACCTATTTAATGTATAAAAACCATTAGTTCTTGCAGTAACAACTATTGATACAAATATCATACAATTAAAAGGAACTCTTGGTGCCCATCCATCTGATTTCAGCATACTACATGCTTAGATGTAAGTCAAAATTGGTTATTCCTGTTTTTGGTGTTTTAAATTAAGTTGAGCTTTACCCATCTCCAATTTGCTGCACCAAAATATCAATTCCAATACCAGCCTCAAAGAGTTAAAAGAAAATTTCCTTAGATGCTGAACTTATGCCAAGAGGCATCAAGTGATAGTATATAGTTTGAATTTTCAATAAGCAGTCTTTTCGGCTAAACTCTGATTCTTTCTTTTTAAAAGATGTACACAGGGGCAATGTAACCTAGAATACTAGCAATCAAATAAGACTGGCATGAGTCAGAATAACTTACAATTCAAAAACCCTTTGAGCAATTTTGGCAAATTCAAAGGACAGTTTCTCCCTGCTGAGAAGGATGAAGGCAGTTTGCTTTAGGATTAGCAAATTATTATCTGTAGTGATGCATTTTGTACATTGGTCAGCAGTCTTTTCTGCTCCAACAGTATAAGAAAGAAATCAAGATCCAGAACAACAAAAACGGGCTGCCCAGGTTCCCCTTTCCAATGGGGCAAACTCTGCCACTCTACCCCAACACATCATTGTCAGAAACTGGCAATCACCTTTCTAGCCCAGAGCAACCACAAGCAACTTAGCAAACTTCTGTCAAGTACTGATTCTAGGACTCTTAGTCCAAAGAGCAACAGTAGCAGCAGCAACAACAACAAGAACAGGCATTCAGCTTTCATAAAAATCCTTAGAAGAGAATTCAGAGTACCTGGCCCCAGAACGGGGTGATCTGGGCTAGATCATCCACCTCTGGGTGCGGTAGCTCATCTGGTCTCAGAGCTCTTAGGTCTGTAGAAGTGTTATTATCCACAGTCCCAGTTTTAGAATGGCTCCGCTCTCTCACTTTCTCCCTCCTGGAGCCGCTACGGCCAGTCTGCTGGTGGCTCTGCACTATTCTCGCCACCACTTTATTAGCTCTTCCGCTCACCTCCATGTATTCATCTTGACACTGGCAAAATGGGAGAAAAAACAAAGCCAGCAGGTGCCAACTGATGAGCTGCCTCGCAAGCATGATCTTCACCAGAGCCCCGGAGCCTCCTTGGGAAGATGATGGGGGCTCCAGGCACCGTGGTCTCCTCAGGCAAATGCCAGCCCTGAAAATGAGAACCGCAGATGGGCTGGGTGGTTTTATACTTTGGTGTGTAATAAATAAGGCTGCAGGCGTGCCAGAGTGACAGCAGCCCTGCTCCCCAGGCTGAACAGCCGCCATTCATCACTTTCCCACTCTACAGGCAAGACAGATTTGTATGCGCAGCTCCAAGCTGGAGGGGTTCATAAAGGTCACGCTTTGGCACGTTTTTGTTGGAGTGTGAAGAAAACATACACAGCCCACTGGAAACAGAGAGCAAATGTCCAGTGGTTTGCTTTCATGATTAGACATGGAAAGGCTGTGCCTTCGTGGTCTAAAATGCCTTTTGGAAAAACCTACTTGTGTGCTTGCCAGGAAATTCATGCTTAACTACATCAGTTCCATCTGAAATGCAGCAGGGACGCATCTGGGCAAATCCACAGAGCTCTTGCTCTCGAGGTTCACAGACAGCACTCCCCAATTTCACCCACTGAACACAACGTCCAGGTACCAGTACCAAAAGCAAGTTGGTGGCAATAAATACTGAGATAAGTCCGGGTGTAGAGTTTCAGGGTTTAACTAAGGGATTTCCCCATTCTGTATTTTATTTCCTTTTCTTTTTACAAGTTTGAGTTTACAAAAGTCAAAGTCAATTCAAATTTAATCAAATGCTTCTTGCCAGTTGGAGATATAACCTCCTGCTTTGTGTTGAAAACGGTCACAGCTGCTCTTCTTTTTGACATGTTCTTGATTAAAATCGAAGGGATGGAAATTGTCAGACCAAACACACTATTCCAAATATGTCAGGGTCCAGAGAATTATTATTTCTTTTATTTCAGTTTCTGTGCTTTTATTAATTTTGCCAAAAAGCAAATGGACATTCCTAATCTCCTTGCAATAAAAACATAAGATAATTTATACAACACTGTTACTAAAACTTGACTCTATTTACATATCACTTCATTTCACTATTATTCATTCACTCACTCAACAAAAGGTTGTTGGAAATCTTCCAGAAACACTGCAGAGACCCCGGGACTCTTAAAAGGATGAGAGGCAAGTATCTGATACTAGATAGACAAAGGCGGCACTGGAAGTAAACCAAAAGCTTGGAGAAGCCAAGGCTGCTCACAAAGACACAGAGCAGCTGGACAGAGTGATGACAAAGGAGAGCTGCTCACAGCTGCCCTCTTCACTCAGCCAAGGGCTTGAGAATCAAAAGCTACCCCTGACCTGGCCCAAACTAGCAAGAGTTCATTTGGTCACTCCTGCCATTTCCAGCCAGCTGCCTCAAGATCTCCCCTTCACATACAGGGTTGGTGATGGACTGGGAGACATAGGCTGTGAGATAAAACTCCCCAGGTCGCAAGTAGAAGCCTGGGGAGTGATGTTTACTCAGAGCAGGTAGCTCTAACCTAGTGTACAGCGCCTCCCCATTCCATGAGTGTGTAAAATTTCCTCTCTGGGAATTCTATGAGTTTTGTGATAAGCACTGCTCAAACATAGGTAGCACATCCAACTGGTATCCAGCACTAACTCTTCTGTAGTGTTCCTTACACACAAACACACCTGCTACTGAAGCCATGGAGCACACAAGTAGCTGGAGCTTTGCAGTGAGCCAGAAGGAAGACTCAGGGCAGTGTCTTAATGGGATACCTTCTCAATGGCCTAAGAAAAAATGTTACAGAGCAAAAATTGGTTCTCAGGGCTGGGGAGATGGCTCAGTAGAATAAGCTTCTCTGGCAAGCACAAGGGCCTGAGTTCAATCCCTGGATCTGCCAAAAAAAAAAAAAATTGGCTCTGAAAACTGGGTCACCTAATTCACATACTGTGTAGCAATGTCATCTTGCTGTCACTATCAGTTATTGGAAACAACACATACTATCTAGCTACACATCACCATCTGCTTTTGATTTTCAATCTCAGAAAATTTCCAATTAATGTTTCAACCTTGTCATCCATTCTCATGGTTCTACATATTAAAGCAAATTAATAGCTTCTGAACTTACCAGTTCCTGAGTCCCGTCCGAGCCTAATTCAGAAAGCCTCTAATGGGGCCAGAGTACCCGAGATCTTTAAGAAGCTCTCCGAGATAATTCTCTTGTACCTGGGGTTAGGAATCACTGACCCATCCTCTCCTTAAATAAAGAATAATAAATGATAATATAATTGATTGGCACTTAACTACATGCCAGTAGAATACTTCTTTGATGTAGCTCACCGTCCTTTCAGCAACCTATTATCACCCATATTATAGATGAAGAAATAGGTAATGTGACTTTTCTGATGTAACAATTTGCAAAGGTCTTTGTTATGGCTTGTGTTTAGATGTCCCCTGAAAGCCTCTTGTAGTCATAGGAGGGCTTTTTTAGAGATGGCTGCATCTGAAGTGCATGAAGGTGGAATTGATTCATTGTGCAATGCTTGGATCAAGGGCACCAGGATTACAGGTACGAGTGCAACCTGCCCCAGGTAACCTGAATAAAGAATAAGGGATACAGAGAGCACTGGTTGTCCTTCGCTGCTTTGCTATGTCCTGCATGCTATGGACCCCTCTGCAGTGCCCTCTGCCATGTCACCCTGCCTTTGAGCCAGCCTATCATAGTCTGAAACCTCTACAGACTGTGTGCTAAATAAACCTTTCCCCTTTAAACTTTGGTCATCTGGGTTTTTGATTCAGCAACAAGAAAAATAACTAAGACAGGCTTATTACAAGTCAGCTTCATCTGTCCTTTAAGTCTTTACTCTCTGTCCTTTTACACAACAGTAAAAGGAGGCCAATCACAGGCTGAGGACCCACAGAAGAGGACAACTTGCACCCATAATATTAAGTGAAATAAATCAGACACACAAGCTTAACTATCTTTTCATTTCTTTTATAGGAAAAACCCAAAATATAAATAAAGAACAAAGTGAAAAATAGGTAATAGGAAAAAGAGAGATCTTTTACAAAAGAGGAGGAAGCTAAGATATAAAGTGGGGAGGGGAATATAAGAAAATGAAAACAGAATAAAGATATGTATGTACATTACATCTGCTCCCCAGGAAGAATGTAATCATTATGTATGCATGCATGTACAAATAAAAAATTGAAAATTTGAAAAAGGAAATAGTTGCCTAGCTTTCAAGAAACCTGTGAAAATAAAGTGCTATGGATAGAACTTTTTACCTGTAAAAGAACTTTGAAATCTGAACCCCTAATACTTGGGAACATAACATCATTTGGCTACAGAGATTCCATAGATGATTAAGTTAAGAAGAGGTCATTAGTCTGGACCCCACTGTACTATGACTGTGCTTTCATAAAAAGGGAAAATCTGGTCACAATGACATGAACACCTGGAGTGTGTTCATGTGAAAATGAAGGTAGAGATCAGAGTTATGCACTTATGAGCCAAGGAATATAGTTGATTGTTGGGGACAAGAAATTCCTTTCTCTAAGCCACCTCATTTGTGGCACTTTGCTGTATGTGGTAGTCTTAGCAAACAAGCACACTTAATAAGAACTTCAAAAAATTCCCTCAAGATAGAAACAATAACTTTTCACATTTTAGGAGTATAATAACTATGTTTCACCAGCTGTATAACACAATGAAAAATAATATGACACTGGTGTCAATAATAAGGCAGGAGCTAACACAAATGACATAAAAATACTATTTGCAGAACTAATAGTAGAAAATTTCCCAAGCATGGGAAAAGCATTTAACATACAAATAAGTGAGGCATATAGAACTCCAATTATCCATAACCAAAATAAACCTATGCAACACTATGAAGGGTACTTAAAGATATGCTAGACAGAGATATGACCAAATTCCAAGAACAACAACCAAAAGAAACCACCAGGCAGAACAAGCAATTAAACAGAAGGGAAAAACGGGACCAAGACCAGGAAAATTATGTGACAAAGATAAGCAAATACATATCGGTTATAACTGTAAATGTAAATGGCTTCAATTCACCAATCAAAAGAAAGAGATCAGCAGAGTGCATCAAGAGATGAGATTCAAAAATATGCTGCATATGGAACCGGTGAGATAGCTCAGTGTTCTAAAGCACCTGTGTAGGTAAGCATAGGCAGGTAGAAGGACTGCAGTTCAATCCCCAGCACCACATGCTCCCTTAGCCCCAACCTCAGGGTGGTCTGAGCTGGCAAAAAAAAAAAAAAAAAATGCTGTATAGAAGAAACAGATTTAACTCAAAAGGAATTCATAGACTGAAAGTCAAAGGATGAAAAACAATACTCCATGCAACAGAAAGCCAGTAAAAAGCAGGAGTAGCTATTCTGTTTACAGATAATGTGAACTTCAAATCAAGAATGATCTAAAGAGATAAAGAAAATTGCTACTTTTTTTAGGGAAAAATCTTTGAGAGGAGGAGATAATAATCATAAATATGTATGCACTAAATATGGGAGCACTCAAATATATAAGACAAATATTGATATAAATGGAAAATCAAATGAGCAATAACACAATTATAATAGGGTTCCTTCATACCTCATTATCACAGATAGATCACCCAGCTACAAAATTAGCAAAGAAATATCAGAAAAGAACCAAACTTCTGAACAAATGGACTCAGATATATATATATATATATATATATAATATAAATATATTATTTAATAATATAATATATAAATATATATATATATCCGTAGATATTTATAGAATGTTCCTCTTAACACCAACAAAAGCCACAGGTGTTCTCTAATATAGACCATATGTGAGCCTATAGAACATGCTTAAGTAAATACAAAATAATTTAAATTATCTCATGTGTATTATCTGACCATAGTACAGTGAAAATTAATGGCAAAAGAACCTTCCAAAACTCCATAGACCCATTGAAAGTAAATAATGCTGTCCTGAAAAACCTGTCACAGATGAAATTAAAGAAGAAATTAAACATCTACACTTTTTTAAAAAAATACAGATACAACATACTCAAACCATAGGATGAAATGAAAGCAGTCCTAACAGAGAAATTTATAGCAGTGAAATCTCACATCAGGAAAACAAAAGGAATACAAATAAACAGCCTAATTCTGCATGTCAAGCTTGTAGAAAAAGTAAAGCAAGCCAAACCCAAAGCTCATACAAGAAAGGAAATAATACAGATCAGAGAAGAAATTAATACAATTGAGACTAAGAAAACTACACAAAGTATTAATAAATCAAAGAGTTTTGGGAAAGAATAAATAAAATTGATAAACCCTTAGACAACGTTAACAAACAACAAAAAAAAGACTCAAATCCATGCAATGAGAAATTCAAAAGGTGAAATCGCAACAGATTTTGTGGAAATTCAGATCATCAGTAACTAGTTCGAAAAGCTTTACTCAAATAGCATGAAAAACACAGATTAAAAGCAGATTCCATGATACATATGATCTACCAAAGCTGAATCAAGAAGATATAAGAAATTGAAAATGAACCTAAAAATCTATCAACAAAGAAAATTCCAGATCCTTATGGGTTCACAGTTGAATTCTACAAGAAATTTAGAAAATGCTTAATGTCAGTCCACCTCAAACTCTTTAATAAAATTGAAAAGGAAGCAATACTCCCTGCCACATTCCTGGAGGCACACATTATGCTGATACCAAAGCTAGAGAAACACCAAACCAAAGACAGAACTGTAGGCCAGTGTCCCTAATGAAGGTAGATGCAAAAATCTTCAATAAAATAGTAGCAAGCAGAATGCAGCAAACCATCAAAAAGATTATAGATTCTAACCAAGTGGGATTTATGCCAGGAATTCAGGGATGGCTCAATATATGTAAATCCATACATGTAGTATACCATATCAACAGAGCTACATCAAAAATCACATGATCATATCAATAGGTACAGAAAAAGCTTTTGATAAAGTCCAAGGCTCATTCATGATTTTAAAGAGACTCTACAGAAAATTGAAATAGATGGTCTGATCTCAATCTGATAAAGGTAATCTATGACAAACTAACAGCCAATATCACAAATGGGCAAAAACAAAAAACTTTCACTTTAAATTCAGGAACAAGACAAGGATGTGCAGTATCACCACTCCTGTTCAACATAGTTCTGGGAAAAAAATGGCAAGATCAATTAGACAATAGAGAGAGAAATAAAAGGAATAAGGATAGGAAAGGAAAAAGTGAAATGATCATCATTCATAGTTGACCTGATACTCTACATAAAATACCCCAAAAACTCCCGCCAAAGACTTCTAAATTTAATTGCCAAATTCAGGAGCATAGCTAGATACAAAGTCAACAGTCAAAAATCAATAGCATTCCTACACAGAAGCAACAAGCTCACTGAGAGATAAATTAGGGAACCCACATCCTTCACAATGACATCCCCCAAAATTATATGCTTAGGAATCAATCTAACAAAGAAAATAAATGATGTGTATATTGAAAAGTACAGTACTCTGAAAAAGGAGACTGAAGAAGATCCAAGAAAATGGAAATGTATCCCTTACTCTTGGGTAGAAACAACTACATAGTGAAAATGGCCATACTATCAAAACACATTTAATGCAATCCTGATCAAATACCATTAGAATGCCTCATAGAACTAGGTAAAACATTCCTAAAATTCATTTGAAAATAGAGGAGACCTAGAAGAGAAAAACCAATTCTGGGCAACAAAGGAAAGATAGGAGGCATCAGAATCCCTGGCTTGAAAAACAGACCTGAGGACCAGTGGAACAGATTAGAAGATGCACACACACAACTACTAACACACTCAGCCATTTTATCTTTGACAAGGGGCCAAACATATTTGCTGGAAGGAAGATAGCCTCTTTAATAGTTGGTGCTGATAAAACTGGCTTTCTACCTACGTAAGACTAAAACTACACTAATGCCTACCATCATGCACTAAACTAAAGTCAAAGTGTATCAATGCTTTAAATATTAAAACAAAAACATTAAATATACTGGAAAAGAAAGGAGCTAGAAATGTTGAAAACATAGGTGTAGGCAAAGACCGTGAATGAAACCCAGACTACAAGGGAAATACTTCACTGAATCAATAGTTGGGTTCTTATCTTATTAAAAAGTTTCTTCACATAAAAAGAAATCATGAACAGGTTAAAAAGAAAACCCATGGGGGCCTGGGAGATGGCTCAGTAGATTAAGCACTTGCCTGGCAAGCTCAAGGGCCTGAGTTCAATCTCGGTCCGCCAAAAAATAAATAAAAAGAAAAAGAAAACCCACAAATTGGGAAAAAAGTTTATCCAACTGTCCCTCAAAGGATTTTTATCTAGAATATGTAAAGCATTTTTAAAAATCTGTCCCCCCAAATTCAAAGACCCAATCCAAAAATAGGCATTTGAGGTGAATATACACTTCTCCAATAAAGACATACAAATGGCAAATGAATGTATGAAAAAATGTTCAATATGATCGGTCATTTGAGAAATGCAAACTAAAACAACACTGAGATTCCATCTCACCCCAGAGAGAATGCCTAGCATCAAGAAGTCAACCAATAACAAATCCTGCGGGTCTGGGGGGAAAAGGAACCCTTCTCCACTGTTGAGGGAAATGTAGACTGGTACAATCACTATGGAAATCAGTGTGGAGATTCCTTAAAAAAATCTAGGAGTTAGGAGTTTGGGGAGATAGCTCAGTGGCATAAAAACTTGCCTGGCAGATGCAAAGTTCCAAGTTCAATCCCTCATACCACAAAAAAAAAAAAAAAAAGTCTAGGAGTAGAGGTCCTGTCAAACCCAGCTATTCTCCTCCTGGGTACTTTTACAGAAGAACTGAAAACATCATACCAAAGAGATATATGAGCACCTACTTTTACAGCAGCATAGTTTCTAATAGCTAAGTCTTGGAAGTAACCCAAGGGCCCACCAACAGGAATGGATAAAAAGATGTGGTATTTTTATTTTATTTATTTATTTTTTGTTTTTTTGTTTTTTTTTTTAGTGTGTGTGTGTGTGGCCAGCTCAGCCCACCAAGGGGCGGGGCTGGCTGGCATGTGGTGCTGG
>NDGN011411692.1:0-10486 GCA_002564285.1 Tympanoctomys barrerae
GTATTTTGTACAGAGTCTCACTATGCAGCTCAAAATCATAGTGATTCTCCTGTTGCAGCCTCCCCAGCTCTGGAATTACAGGCATGCATCACCATGCCCAGTTTCAGTGACCAATTTGGCATGACCAGGGCAAGGGCAGCATGGCATGCAATACCAAGGATCGAACCCAGGTCCTTGCACTTGCCTAGGCAGGCACTTTGACTACTGAGCTATCTCCACAGCCCCTAGTTCCTTTTGAACAATTTCTTCCATTTCACAGTATCTATTGGATATTCTACTGTCAATACACTCATTAGCACTTTATTATTAGTACAGTCATGAAAGTCACATCTTCACAGTATGGGGAGCAAGTCCTGACAGCAGGGAAGAGGCCCTATGTGCAAGCAATGAGTAGGTTCTGCAGCACCACAATTACTAAGTCCCTGAACAGGAACATCTTGGAGATGTGGCAGTTCTTGTTGACTGGCTTGGACTTTTTTTTGCCCTTGAAGCTCTTAGGGATCTTGGTCCACACCTCTTTCACATTCTCCAGCACCATGTTGCAGTGCTTGTCAAAGACCTATGAGTTCCTTGTTGCAGCAACTGATGAGGACCTGGGTGTTATTCTTGACTTAGTGGGTCAGGACAGAAAAATAGCCCTGTGTTAAATTCCTCCCTCTCCCATTTCTGCTGCTCCCCTAGGGTCATCTATCTCACTTTTGGGCTTGTTGAGGAAGCATGTGGCAGCTGCAACCTCTGGTTACTCTCATCTCCCCTTGATTCTCTTCTGGCTCAGAGACTGTACATTTTAGACCTTATTTACTTTTTCAGTTTCTCACACCAAAGAAATAATACAAGAAAAAAGGTTGTTTTAAACTCACACTTGCAGAGGTTTCAGCCCATGACTGGGTATACCTCACTACTGCTTTCAGACCTTTGGTAGGGGAGTACATCATGGCAGGAACACGACACAGAAAATTATTCACCTCATGGCCAAAAAGCAAGAAAAGAGAAGAGCGGAAGGGATTGGGGTTCTACTATCCCCTTCCAGGACATGTGCCCCAAAACCAGAAGACCTCCAACTAGGTTCCATATCTGAAAAGTTCCATCACCTCCCAATTCCACCAGGCTGGGACCATGCCTTTAATACACAGGCCTTTGGAGGACATTCCAGATCCACACTATAGCAGCATGGAATATGGACAGAATGTCAGAGACAAAACACAAGAAAATTTTAGTATTGTCCTTCCTCCTATGTATAAAGATGAAAACAGAGTTAACATTTTTTAATGCTAATACTTCTTTGTCATTCTGCATGCATAAAAGCAGATCCACAGACTCCCTTTAGCCCCCATCAGTTACCTTGTTAAAATACTTTGGCTATAGGCTATTGTCAGGCTATGTGCTCACTCTAATCCTAAATACTATTAAAGTTCAAAAAAGGTGGCATGGTTGATGCTATCACGAAATCTTCATCCAGATAATTTGCATTCAAAACATAATCTAACAGAAATCTTTTTTCTCTCTAGGGCAGTGTTATGACTTATATCTAGATATCCCAATGTCTCATATGTTCATAGGTAAAATTTTTCAGAGGTTATGAGATCATGAGAGCATTATACCTATTAGTGAACTACTCCACTGATGATTTTATACTCAAATGTGCTATTAGCACGTGGGGTCTGGTCCAAAGAAGTAGGTCACTGTGAGTGTGACCTGGAAGTTCCCTCTATTAATTCTCTGTTTCCTAGCTGCCACAAGGAAAACAGTTTTTCCTCCACCATGCCTCTGCCAAGTTGTCCTGGTTTGGAGCTAGCTAACTATGGACTGAAATGAGTCAAAATAAACTTCTCCTCCTTTAAGCTGTGGGTGTCAGGTATTTTGAACTAACAATAGAGACAATTATTAAGCAATAAAATATTTCTTGTCCTATTCAACATTTCTATTAGCCCCTTGGAGAAAAAGTTACCTGCATAAGAAAGTTTATAACTATATATAGAAAAAGGATCATGGTCTGGGCACAATAGCACATGACTGTAATTCAAGCTACTGAGGCAGAAGTATCACAGGTTCAAGTCCATCCTAAGCAACTTAGCAAAATACTGTCTCAAAAATAGGCAGGGGGAAAAAGGACTAGGAGTATAGCTCAATGGCAGAGCACCTTTGGTTTGAATCCTGTAATATACACAAGAGAAAGGAATCATAAAATATAATATCTAAAAAAATAATAATATGTGAGATCACAAACTCAAATTTCAAAAAGACTTGACAAGTTATAATGATGAACCAAATGCAGTGGTTACAGTGTCATGAAATAAAGATAGAAATCTTTAAAAACAAAACTTGGGCAACCCATTCAGAACCCCTTATCTCTCAAGAGCTATTCCTATTCTCTAATAATCTTTCCCTACTTTGTCCTTTGAAATTTATCCTCTGAATTTAGGATGCATAAAATTGGCACATCTTACATTTAGCAGGCTGGGAGCTATATTTCTTCTATATAATTTTGAAAGCCCCACCAAGGCCTTTGGAAGGAAGTGTAACTTTCCTGTTGTTTCATGGCACCTATAAATATTTTGACTGGATGCTGGATTTTTACTCATTTAGACAATCAAAAATTATCATCTTTTGGGGCCAGGGAAATAGCTCAGTAGAATAAGCGCTTGCCTGGCAAGTGCAAGGCCCTGAGTTCAATCCCTGGTTCTGAAAAAAAAATTATCATCTTTTGTCAGTTGCTTATATCTTTTCTTTTTGCTAAAGTGATTAGATTGCAGTTGAGAGCATGGGAAGATTATGACGTTTCTTTGTCTTTTTGATGGGACATTTTTATTTTCACAGGCAAGGCATTGTATTTATGTTTTGTATATGCTGCATTTAGACTGATTGGGTACTGAATTTACTTGTATCCCTTTCTTGACTTCTTCGGCAGTTGTGAGATGTCCTGTTGTCTTATTTTAGACAGTAGCAATAGGGTAATGTTGGAGCTCCCCTGGAGGACTTTAAAACTTTAACATGTAAATTTTTAAAATACTGTGATATGGATAGAATCTAGTCTATATAGGAAATAAAATGGCTTCTTATAAACATGGGACTCTTTCAGCCAATTATAAGATGACTAGCATAGCTGCTGTTCTTAAGTCTTAAAAGACAGGTTCCACTGCGACAGACTGGCCTGACCCCACTTTGCACTCAGTGAGGGGAATGTCAAAACTGTACCACCTCAGATTCCTTTCCAGTTTGATCTCTCATAGTCTTAGCTCTTGAGATTCCCCACTCTAGCTTTCCTAATCTGAGGGTGATGATCCATGGTGAACTGTCTCATTAACTCAATGTGACCCAACAAGGAGAACATTTTCTCTTTCTTTGAAAATTTTCTTTTTGCCCATCTCTTATTCCAATCTTTTCCAAACACTTTGTACTTCCCTTTTTTTCCTGAGGCATGTTTCTGTAAAGATGAGAGAAAGAGATCCTAAAAAAGATTTTAGTCAGCCTTCCTCCTCTTCCTAACAACTAAAACTCTCAAGTTGAGCCCATAGAAAAATGAGCATTTGTCTGTAAAAACACCAAAGACAGAAAACTGTCAGACAAGCAATACAAACCCCTATACCAGGGACAGACTTCAGAATTCTGCTCATCTAGAACACACATAACAGTAAAGTCCCTCCCAGTGTCCTGAGTGCAATATCCTGCACCCACAACCCAGTAGAAAGAACAGACCTCTGGGACACCAGAGGAAGTTATTGTCATAAGCACAACACTGATAGGTTCCAAAATATATTCAGTTCACGGTAAGATTTATAAACTGCTCTTTAATCTCTCTTTCAAAAATGAAGGGCATAAATTCAATCCACCTGATGTCATGGCTTCCCTCTTATGTCTGGCTGGGATCATGTCCCAAGCCATACGTATACAACTGGAAGATTAATAACTGACACTATTCATGGCAGTTGGTAAACTCTTATGGACTTGAACCAGGAAATAGCTCCATGGTTTACTTTTCTCCCTTACACAATCATTCTCTCACTCTCAAAAAGGCCCAACCTCCCAGCTCTCTCCACTGTTAGGTATGGTTCTCTTCATTTATGTGTATAGGGGAGGGAAGAAACTAGCATATATATTTCTGCTAATTAGTAAGTAACAGACAATAAGTACAGGTTTCAAAATGAATTTTGAGTAAAACCTAGCCTTGTCTTGCAAAAATAGCCTGGGTGTCAGCACAAAAATATCTTAGAGACTTTTTGCCATTGGCCCTAAGGGTGGGATTTTTCTGGGCCATTATATGCCTGTATGTATCCCTGGAGGTGATAGATTTCTTTCACAGCTGGAATTTTAGAACTTCTCAATTGAGTCTTAAAATAAAATTAGAAAGTAAGCCCTAAACAAAACAGTTGGAACACTTCCAATCTTTCCTTTGTGTTTGAGGGATAATACTGTAACCAAGATTATCATGCTAAAATGCTGTGGGGCCCTTGATCTCAAGTTTTCTCTGTAAAACTTTATAATTATCTGTTAACATTCTGTAGGGATTGAACTTCTAAAACAACCATAGTTGGTATAGTTCAGCAGTCATACTATGTAATTACTTAAGGTGCTTCAAATCTAGATAATATCATAAACTTAAACCTACTGCTCCCACAGAATATTTATACAGCCATATATTTAACACTCATCTGAGTGTTCAGCTAATGAGGTTTGGAGACCAAAACTAGAAATATAACTGAACTAAGAGGACAGCCAAGGTTTTGGCCCTTGCTCTCCAAGGTCAACAAGGACCCAGGACATGAGGGGACCTGTTGTACAAAATCCTGCAACTTTGCCTGATTGAGTCACCCAATCTCCTGAGCTGGGACATTGTTCATAAGGGTGTTCTTAAACCTACCTCTATCCAAGCCCCTCAGATTATCTCTCTGAACCTCAGACAACAGGCATAAGCCAATGTACAAAAAAGGAGGATGGGTCCCCAAAAAGAGAAAGTTTCCCATACTTTTACAAACAGCTATATGGTCAATCCAGATGATGACCTATCCTGGAAGCTGACATTGACAGCAGTTGAGATGCTCTGCATAGTTTCCAAAAGTAATGCCTATGGAGACTTAATTTTAATCAATACAGGTCTCATTTTAACTTGGTCTTAAAGGCCCAACAGAAAAGTATAACCAAAACAGTAAGAAAAAAATAACAGTAACAAAGGTGAGATATAGAAAGGGGCTCCAATCACTGACCCCTGCCTGCTGTCAGTTTCCAGATACATCTAAGCTAATCACTGTTATAGTTCAGTGAGGTTAGAAAACTACAATGGAAGTGGTAAAGCTCACCCTCAATCTTTAAATCCCTTAGCTAAAATTATGCACCAAAACCACCAAATTTTCCATCTTCCTACAGCTAAAACTGTAGACTTATGACAAAGAAATACCAGACTTATACATAAGTTCAATCAAAGGGAAGGCTTAAGAGCCAGCTGGTTACAATCACTATTCCAGTCCCCTAAAAGCAGCATCTGGACCTGGCTTCTTTTCCCCAATCACCTATCTGCCTTTCCATTCTAGTGCTCATGCTTTGGTTATATGTGCTTTTTTTGTTTGTTTGTTTGTTTGTTTTGTTTTGTTTTGTTTATTCTTCCCTCAAGGAACAAATGGAATCAAAAACAAATGTGTCATACACCTTTTACCAGGATTCACAGACCTTGTAAAGGAGGTTCATAACTGCTAAACTCCAACTTCTATCCAAACCCCTCAGATCAGCTCTCTGGAGAAGGCTAACTGCAATCTTCCCTATACTGACCCTTCTAAGCTTAAAGCAGCTAAATTGAAACTTCACCTATTCTCCCCTAGTTGCAGTTAGGAATATTTCTTTCAGGGGAATATTACAAGTAGCTAAGATAAATAAAATGAATACATAGTCAGAAAGAGACAAGGCATTCAAGGAAGTCAGCGAAGGTGGAAACATCAGAATTGTGACTGGAGGCACACCTAAAGACAAGACCTCAAGATAAAGTCATAATGACCAGACTCACATATTTTCTAGGGGATTAATGGAAACTTGCAATTATACTGTAATTGGTACCACTCATTTTGTTAAGTACAGATATATATCAGACACCTGGATGGGTGATCTCTACACCTCGGCCCATCCATCCCCAAAACACTCCTCTTTAAGAAGTCACAAATAAGCTAAGGTTAATGATGTCCCCCATATGCCCCTGTGACATGTCCCATTTCCCTATTGGATCACTATTAGCTAAGAGGCTATACTTGTAATCTTACTGGTTGTTACAGCTTGACCCATGTTGTACTTACCTTGTGATTTTTACCCTATAAAACATTCTCAGAGAAATGACCTCAGTGAAGACCAACTTGGGACTCATCCTATATCTCAGAAGTTATTCCTATTCTTTAATAAAGCTTTCCTACTCTTAAAAAAATAAAAATTAAACCTTAGGACTTAAGAAATACAATTTGACTTCACATCATATGAAATAAAGTCTAGAGTTTAGTTGCTAGAAATCCAGTATGAGAATTACTATGAAATGGCAGCTCAAAAGTCTCCAAAACTCACACAGAAAGCCATATTAATAAAAATGGTCAATTCAACACTATAAATACACATATAAACCTCCTACTTGCCTTGCACAGAGTTACAGCTGCCAACAATACCACAAAAATATGGCACAATCTTTTAAGAGTTTATAGGCTAGAAAAATGGCTTCTAATGATGAGTTACAATAATCAACTGAATGAGCTACCATCAATATTTTAATGAAAAAGAAATGAATAGAAAATATTAGTATATACTTTACAAATTACACAGTAAGAATAAGAACTATATAACAAATCTTACCTTCATACAGATACATAATAGCAATTTTAATTTGTCATTATAGTTAATTATAAAAACAAAAAACATAAATTTAATGGATGACAATAAAGTAAATATACCACTATAGGGTAAAAATAATAGAATAAAATTACTAATGAAATAAAATATGCATGATTAGACATAACAAGACCCTATCATTCATATATATATATTCCACAAGTGGAATCAAAAACAAATGTGTCATACATTTGTACCTTGAGGGAAGAATACATACAAATGTGTCTATATATATATATATATATATATATATATATATAAAGAAAGAGGGTTGGGGCCAAGGATATAGGAGTTGGCCCAGCGGCACAGCGGCTGGCAAGCCCAAGGTCCTGAGTTCAATTCCTGGTACAAAAAAAGAGAGGCTTATGGTCAAAGATCTAGAAAAATATTTATGAAGATAGCAATATAGAAGAAGACTTGACAGGAAATACTTCAAGAAATAAAAATATCAGAGAAAGGCATTCCATGTAGGAATAATATAAGCAAAGACAGATTGATGCATATAAAAGTCATGTAAGCAAGGCACAGTAGCACATGACTATAATACCAAAACTCTAAGAAGTTCAGGCAGAAGGATCTTAAGTTCACCCCCAACTAGGACAACATAGAACTCATAAAGACCCAGTCTCAAGATAAAAAATAAACAAGGATAAGGCTATAGCTCAGTGCAAAGGCCCTGAATTCAATTCCAGTACCACAAAAATATGTTTAATGCATAATAAATAGTTCTGGCACATGGCAGGACAAGCATAAATAAATCCAGACAGAAAACTGAGCATACTCAGTTTGGCTAAAGTACAAGTTAAAAGATGAAATAAATTTGAGCCATAATGTGAAAGTGGTAAACACAGAGTAAATACTTAATGAACACTAGCTATTCTAACTAGCTTTAGTTCTGGAATCTTAAATTGTATTATCTCTAAGATCCCCTACAATTCTAAAATTTCATGAATCAAGTTATTTATATACATAAAACAAGGACTTATAAAAATCTATAGGCAGGGCTGGCAAAGTTGACTCAGCAGTCTAAAATGCCTGCTTAAGCAAGCTTAGACAAAGCACAGGGACCACAGTTTGATCCCAAGCACCATGTGCTGTGCCAACCCTGCCCCCAGGGTGGGCTGAACCGGCCACAAAAAAAAGAAAAAAAAAAAAAGAATCTATGGGGAAGTCATGCTTGTAAGCCCAGAACTCTAGAAGGATGAGACAGGAGGATCACAACTTAGAGCCTACCTTGTGTTACAAACTCTCAAAAGTAGATTGTATTATATTTCTTGTGATATTCCTGGCAGCTATAACTTTCTACTAGACATGTAGAAGTTTTAAGTGGGTATTGTTGACACAAGACTGAACATTTTATTAACATGGTATTCAGTATCTCTAAATTTTAAAAAAGGCAAACAATGTAACTCAGTGTGAAGGTTCTAGATTCCATCACCAGTACCTTACTGTAAAAAATTGTACAGGGAGTTATTAGTTCTATATAATAGCAATTGTTAATTATAGCTCTATGTCTGTACCCTAATACAGCTATCTATATGCCTGTACCATAAATTTCCATGTTTATTCACATTTCTGTTTCTGTAATACTAGGGATTAAATTCAGGGCCTTCATGGAGATACATCCCTAGCCCTTTATAATTTCTTTTGAAATTCTGACAAAGTTTCCCAGTTGCCCAGGCTAGGTTCAAACTTCCAAACTTGTCTCAGCTTCCCAAAATTTTGGGATTACAAGTATGCATCCAGGTTATCATGGTTTAATTCTACTTCAATATTGGTTCTCAATAATCAGCAAAAGATCATGAATGAGTTATGAAGAGAGAAAGAAAAACAAAAGCAAGAGGTTAAGATTTTACTCTATCAGAGATTTTTAAAAATGGGGCCAGAGGGTACAGCAATTAACCACTAGGAAGAATGTATGCAGTGTGTTAATTATTGAAACTGTCCTACCTATTTGATTTGCAACTGTCTCATTGCTATTTGTTTATCAATAAAATTATGGGGAAAAAATGGGGCCAGAGAGATAGCTCAGGAGAATAAGCACCTGCCTGGCAAGTGCAGGGTCCTGAGTTCAATCCCTGATACTGTAACAGAAAAGAAAACAAAAGTTTCTGAATGACCTAACCCAATATAAACATTACTTTCACTAAAATGTGATCATGTACAAGACAACAAATTAACTGCAAGTACTTGAGCCAGAGGTAAAATAATTTGGGGACAATATATGCACTAAAAAAAAATTTTAAAGGGTTTTCAGAATCTTTATGTGAGAGAAAAATTTTGCTTTTCCATATAAAATCTATCAAGAGAGAGTATACAAGATGCTTGAGAATATAATCATCAAAAGTTTTATTCATTATAGTAAAAGTATAACAACAAAATAAGAATCCTAATGTAGGATATACCCCCAATTAAAATATCATTAATATACATCAAAGAGCTAGAGAAAACATTCCTAAAATTCATCTGGAACTAGAGGAGATCCAAAATAGCAAAAGCAACCCTGGGCAACAAAGACAAGATAGGAGGTATCACAATCCCTGACCTAAAATTATACTATAAAGCTACTATGATAAAATCACCAGGGTACTGGCACAAAGATAGACCTGAGGATCAATAAAACAGATTAAAAGATGCATGCACAACTACAAACATACTCAGCCACCTTATCTTTGACAAAGGGACCAAATATGTTCACTAGAAGAAACATAGCCTCTTTAATAAATGGTCCTGGAAAAACTGTATTTCCACATGATCAAGACTAAAATTAGACCCATGTCTATCACCATGCACTAAACTATAGTAAAAATGGATCAAAGATTTAAACATTAAAACAGAAACACTAAATCTCCTGGAGGAAAATGTAGGTAGAAATCTTTTAAAATATAGGGGTAGAGAGTTCATGAACAAAATCCAAATTGCACGGGAAATACTTAAAGAATCAACAACTGGGATCTTATCTTCTTTATTTTATTTTTTTTTCTTTTTGGATACAGGGTCTCACTATATATGCAGTTTGGACTCATAGTAATCCTTCTGCCTCATTCTCCCTAGCACTGGGATTACAGGCATGTGCCACCATGTCTAGATTCAGGGCTGACACAGAGCACCTGGAGTTCTGAGGCTGACACAGTATGCAGTACCAGGGATTGAACTTGGGACCTTGTGCTTGCCAGGCAGGCACTTAGAGGAGCTATCTCCCCAGACCTGGGATCTCATCTTTTTGAAAAGTTTCTGCCCTTAAAAGAAATCACCAACAGAGTAAAAAGAAAACTCATGAACTAGGAAAAATTTATAGCTGACCTCTCTCTGACAAAGGCCTTCTATCTAGAATATATAAAGCATTGTTAAAAATCAGGCCCCCAAAATTCAAAGATCCAATCCAAAAATGAGCATCTGAGATGAATTTACACTTCTCAGAGAAAGAAATACAAATGGCAAGTAAATATGTGAAAATTTTTTCAACAGCATTGGTTATTTGAGAAATGCAAATTACAACACTGAGATTCCATCTCACCCCAGAAAGAATAGTTATCATCAAGAAGTCAACCAGGGGGCCGGGGAGATGGCTCAGTGGAATAAGTGCTTCCCTGGCAAACGCAAGGGCTGAGTTCAATCCCCAGTTCCACCAAAA
>NDGN011411693.1:0-10204 GCA_002564285.1 Tympanoctomys barrerae
AAAAAAAAAAAAAAAAAAAAAAAAGGCAGAGGCAGCGTGGCCCTAACCAGGGATGAGAGCTCTTTTTCACCCACCTGGTAGGAGATCCATTTCCTCTCTCTGTCGCGTACAAGTACACACACTATCAGAGGGTGCTTTGAAAAGTCAAGTGTCGCAGTTTAAGCAGTTTTAAATCTCACACACTCAACCATCCTTAAAATGAAGTGGCTGGGTGTCAGGACACTGAGAACAAGACTGTTACCATGGTGCTCAAGTGTCTCCCGGCCACAGCTGCAAAACCAGCATCTCCCCTCTGAGAAGGGTGCAGGAGCATGAGAAACTACGCTGTCAATACGAGGTACTGCATTCATCAAAGTGACTTCCCCACACCCCACTGGACTGGGACGGCACAGGAGACAAGACAACAAGCAGGAGATGGCGAGAAATCACTCTGCCCCTTGCCACTCACAGGACAATTTTCTCACAGGCCAAGGCCTACTCATCCAGGCAAGGTGGCACATACCTACGATCCCAGCATGCTAGGAAGCAGAGGCAGGAAGATGGCAAGATGGAGCCCAGCCTGTTTAACCGAGTAATTCAACCAAATGTGGTCTCAAAATAGTTTTAAAAGGATGGAGGATCTAGCTCAGTGCAGAAGACTTGGGGTCCAACCCCCAGTATAACAAAAAACAAAAACAAAAACACCCTTATGTGGCTAAGCTACAGTATGAATCCAACAAGTCAACGTGTGCTCCTGCCACTCCAGGCACTGCCCGGATGTGGACACTCTCCTGCAGATTATCTAATCATGCCAAATGAGGAGGAAGGTGAGCAGGAGCCAGGCTTCCCTTTCTTTCTACAATCAAGTCTCTAATCTCTGGTTATAACCTAATTTCCAGGGTTCACGATAACATTCAGAATGTTACATTTTAATTCCTTTAAGTCCAATAATGGTTAATTATATTCCTATTGTGTACAAAGAACCCTCTGTTCACCGTGGGAGGCAACAGGGTGGAAGGTCTCAGATCCAGAGGGAGGGAGGAGGACATCTACAATTCAGGGCAGCATGCAGGATGAAGAGGTGTCATCAGAGAGCTTCGCGCCTCGGGAAGGTGGGCGGCTCCCTGGAGGGTGAGGCATTGGAGCGGAGCTGTGCAGGGCAAGAAGAATGAATTCACAGGCACACTGCGTGCACGAGCTCACTCGTGGTGTTCTTTCAATAGCATTCTAACCTTTAGACATTTTGTCCCTTCCATTAAAAATACCAACCACATAAGAAAGGCTCAAGGAGTTTTCAAAAATCTACTGTGGGGAAAAAATGCAAACAGAGAAGTATATGGGATATTTATAAAATCTGGTAGGGTGTCAACTTCTTTCTCTGAAAACTTACAATTAAAAGGAAAAGAAGAGTTTGTCTTGCCTTTCCTGTGATTGTATTTGAAGGTAAGCAGGGAATTACTTGATGAGAAGTCTGCTGAACAGCAGAATTTCAGTCAATAAATAGGGAATACTGGGAGAAAAATCCCCCTTGTCTCCTCTAATGAAATACTGACTTTGACAAGCACCGCCAATGCATGTGAGCAGTACACGAAAGGTTGATGGAGAAGTTCCCAATGCAGGTATCAGGTTGGTATAATCTCAACTTACTACACGATTTGGACATCACTAGAATCCATACATCTATGTGCTGTGTGGATAGGAAACAACATGAAGCTCACTGCAGTAGCTATGAAGTTTTCTTACCAGAAAGTTTAATCAAAGCTCCAGGCTCTTCTTCCATTCACAGGAAATGAGAGGGATAGAAGAACAAGCTAAATGACTCCATGAGTGCTTCCCGAGTGTGCAGCTGAGCGGGTTCCTGCAACAAGTCAATGACTTGAAAGAACTAAGGGGCTTAGAAGAGGGTGGACCACTCTGTTTAAGACACAAGTATGTGTCCCTTGTACTCTGATGTGAGCAGTTCTAAAATGACACTTCTATGACAATCAGGGGGATAGGGTTTTGGCTAAGTATCAGATCACAGTGAGGAATTACTGTATATTTTGCTAATGTGATTAATTAAGACAATATCTTAAAAATAGATGTACTCTAAAGTATTCAGCAAAGTGACACTATATCTGAGAAATGCTCTAAAATATTTCAACAGTAGCTAGGCACAGAAGCACACATTTATAATCCCAGCACTGTGGGAGACTGATGCAGAATCACAGCCCAGACAAATAAATACCAAGTTGGGAAGACCCTGTTTCAAAGTAAAGAATTTAAAAAAGGGTTAGGAATGTGTCTTAACAAGAAGGTCCTAGATCCAAACTTTAGTACCACACACAAACAACCCCAAAGTTCTTTAGTAATAAAGAAAAACAGGGGTGACCTCTCCAGAGTTTTTTATCATCTAAACGTAACTGAAGCAAAAGCTTGGTATATACAAACTTAAAAAAAAATGGGCATATATGGGGGTTTACTTTTACGTTCTGTGTTCAGTGAGGCTTGACATTTCTTCCTCCTCCCTCCCCCTCCTCCCTCCCCCTCCTCCTCCCTCCTCCTCCTCCTCCTCCTCCTCTCCCTTCTCCTGCTTCCCATTCCCCTTCCTCTTCTTTGCCTCCTTTTTGTGATACCAGGGATCAAAGGAGCTTACACCACTGAGCTGTCTCCCCGACCCTCCCAGTTTCTGAAAAGCTCCTGATTCAAGATGAAATTAAACTCACTTTCTTGTGCAAATTGTTTTGGTAAAGGCATTTATATTTGAGAAGTTTCAAGAGCTTGAAATGTAGGACTTGCCTAACATGCATGAGGCCCCGTGTTCAATTCCCAGTACAGTCAGAAAAATGAAACTAAAACAAAACAAAAATTATCTTGAATTCACATTACAAAGTTTCAATTTGTCAATTCCAGAATGGTGTAGGAGACCAGAAACATCAGAAATCTTACTACCTGTTCAAGACTCAAATTTCTGAGCCCTACCCAAGAATGAGAACTGTCTAATGATGGGACCCAGCAATCTGCTTTAACACATTTTCTAGATTAATAATTCTGATGCAGGCTGAAATTTGAGAATCACTAGCTCCAACACAGCCAGTCTTGCAAGATGCTATTGTTGAAGGATTTCTACAAAAGCTTTACTATTTAGGGGAGAAGTTTCTTTGGGCACCACACGGTGGTTGTGGTGGTGGGTGTTTCAATCTAACTTACAGACATCATGTTACAACCTTAAGCCCTTACAATATTTCATATGGAAGGGAAAACTACTTCAAAACATTACTGTTAGTCTACAGTCCTGGATAGTGCAGTGTAATTAAGAATTGAAAGAGTACTTAGTTGCAAAACAGTTATGTATGCTCACCGCCCATTTGCCCAGAACATGTGCATTTTATATTGTGGTAACTTTTCATACACGTGGCAGACGGGTATCTGTAATGCAGTGCCTGTCCAGCAGGAACCAGATAGAACAATTCATTTTGAGAAGCAGTTGAGTAAGTTAGCTGAGGTCATGGTTTCAAGTCTCATTCAGCTCAGTACAGTCCTCACAAAAGGCCTGGCATCTGCGACCCACCCCATACAAGGTAGGACTGTTCACAAGGATGGGGAGTGGAAAGGCCGGAAATCCATGAGTAGTAGGACCACTGAATCCAACAGTAGGTACACAGAGTCACTTTAAACAGATCATGTATACCTGACATCTAAAACAAGAACATGGGCTGGGAGGAGGGCTTGGCAGTTTAAGCACCTGCCTGGCAAACGCAGGGACCTGAGTTTGAGCCCCGGTACTGTGTGCCACGCTGGCCCTGGAACCCTAGGTGTGCCGTGCCATCCTGGGAACCAGACGTGGTGGCACACACCTGGAATCCCAGCACTGGGGAGGCTGAGACAGGAGGATTACTATGAATCCAAGCTGCGTAGTGAGACCTTGTATCAATAAATGATAATAATTATAAGAAAAACAACACAACAAAATAAAGCAGAGGGGACAACCACTTGAACCCACCTCCTGTCTCTCTCTTGGACAGGAGCTTTCTTTCCCTCAATAAATATATTCTGATCAAAACATAAATAAATGAATAAATAAAGCAAAGCAAAACAGGCTGTCCGACAACACACAGACTAATACACTGCTGGAGATAGCAGGGATTTTACAGCATGAGTCCATATCTGAGCATTTACAAGACCCTCATTGCTAGTATGCTATTCCTTGTATCCACACCAGCAGTCTGCCTCAGAATTACCTAGAAGCTTGTCAAAAGTATCCATTGAGGGGCTGGGGAGATGGCTCAGTGGAATAAGCGCTTCCCTTGCAAACGCAAGAGCTTGAGTTCAATCCCCAGTTCCGCAAAAAAAAAAGTATCCATTGAGCCCTGTCCCTGAAGTTGCCAGTTCGGCAAGCCTGGGAAGGGTCCCTGAGATTCTGCACACGTAACTACTCTGCACTCCTAACTACATCTCAGGGGGTACTGACACTGCTAATCCAGGGGCAGAACTGCAGAACCACTCACTGGTCTAGACCCACTTCGCCGCCTGAAAGCTACCCTACTCTTTTCAGTGGCAAGTTCCTCAGCAGCAGCTCTGTCTTGCCCTGGTTCTACAGAAGGGCGTACTGGACCAGGAGGCCCCATGGCACCCAGGGAGAGAGGAGCAGGTTTCCGTTGTTAACTTCTAGGCACACTAGGTAGTACTTCTGCTGCTCTTTCTCAAAGGAGCTTTAAAGGATTAGCAGAAAAAACCTGGGGAAAGCATATGTGAGTGTGTATGTGTTACGGCCAGTTTCTGTCATAAATGTGAAAGGTCACCAGCACTTGGAAACCCTCTCCACAGTGAGCCCTACCTGCTGCCAAACGCAGCCCCCGCCTGCCTGCCTCCAGCCCTCCCAACTCGACGGTGTCAGCTGTTCACCTGTATGGAAATGACAGCCGCTTGTCACACTATACATGAGAGGCCTCACTTGCAGCAGTAACTAGCATGCCATTTCCAAAGCTGTCATTCTCTGGTGTCAGCACAACCTGCTGTTCAAAGATTTGCTCTGACACGAACCAGGCAGCGCTGTGACTGTTATTGCCGTGGACTCTTCTGTGCTCCGACACCGATGGCAGCTGCTCGGTGCCCAGGGTTTGTTTCACCCAATTATTTGTTTGTCACTTGGAAGCCCAGGATGTCGAGCAGGTATTGGGGAGGTATTTTTGGCCTGATGCACAGGCAGAAAGCATAATGAGGCCCTCAGGTGAAGGTCTATTGTGTCAGTTAGATGCAAGGATGATGTGCAGTGGAGGCGCCTGAGTAGCAATTAGGATATTTGAATAAGATAAGATACCTGGCAGGGTGCTGAGAAGGCGCAGAAAGTCGGCCTTAACTTTTAAAAGGTAAAAAAACCCTCAGAGTAGGCAGTTTTCAAGTTCATCTGGGAGCTCACACAGGAGGAGGAAGTGGGAGAACAGCCTTTCCTCCAACAGAGGAAAGAAGGGTTAGAAGGCTGGAGCTAAGCTTCTGCCAGACCCCACCGGAAGGTGTGCTTTGGGGTGGGGCTGAGGCTGTGGCCAAAGGTTAATGGTCATTTTGGGCAAGCTGCTATTCAAGAGGCACCAGGCCAGGATGGAGATGGACAGCCACCCTCCACCGGTTAGCCCTGAGCGCCTACCTCCGCAGGAGTCTCTCCTTCCCCCAGGAGCGTACACCCAGTTTATCTGATGTCTAGCATCTTGGGAAGAGACCCACTATACAGGGCAATTTGATCACATAGCCAAATGAAGAAGCAACAAACCCCCACAGAACTAAGTCTGTAACCTGTTAATATTCTACAAGGCACACGTTTCCTGGCTCCTAAGCCAGGAATTTCCTTTCTGAGGGACTCTCTCTCATCTTGATGACCTTCCTCTCTGTAGTTCTCAAACTCAGGAAGTGCAGCAGTCCAGATAGGCAGCGTCTCCCCAAATCTAGATGCACACCACAAATCAGGTGATAATGGAGTGAACCCAGCTCCTCCTTGAACACACTCGTAATTGTAGCTGTGTGACCTACTGGGGACTGTCAAGATAGTCAAAGGAAACCTTTTTTGTTACTCTAAAACTTTCCTCTGATGGCAGAACAATGTAGGTGAAGCTAAAAATCCATCGAACATCCAATGCGGTTTTGAGGCAACCACGTTAATTATTACCCTCACCTTCCTCCAAAGAGAAGCAGAAGTTAGATGGTTCAGTCAAGAAGACCTGCATTAACTTTTGAGGAATCAGCTCTGATGAATGGCCTGGTGTATAAGATTGGGCCAGCAGCTGAAGACCCATGGGAGGTGGCCACGTGATCTAGACAGTCTGTCCAAGACTCATTGGAACTGGGTAGTTAAATGAGTCATCTCCCAGACAAGCTGCCCTGGGGGCCTCTTAGGCTAGGAGCCGCCATTCCTCCCTCAGGGAACCTGTGGTAATCCCTGCCTAGGAAATGGTCAGATTGACCAACAATCATTCCACTTGAGAAGAGAAATCAAGTACAAAGGAAGCCTGCACCTAACTACTTCCATATGCACAGGGGATTTAGGAACACTGACTAAGCACATAAAACACTTCTTTTAACAGCACCCAAGATATGGACAGGAGAGAAGGAAGACTCTGAACTATTATTCTTAATCTGGGGTTCAGGCTTGACAGCCAGTGTTTGAATTGAAGCCACTCACTCTCTTTTTCTCCTCCCTCACAGCTACGGCTCAGTGACCTCCTCCCATGTCTGAGGTCTTTCTAACAGAGAAGCAATCTCTCTCGCGGAGAAGGGAGGCCAATTTGTTCACCATTTCAGGACAGAAGTTTGCTATGGGCTCCTTTCCAATGCAAGCATTCCCAGCCTCATTTCCAGCCCTCTGGGAAAATATATGCCCTCTGCAGAACTTCTGGTTCCCAGAGGCCTAGGAGTAGTGCTAAAGGAACCTGTGGCACATGCGTGCTGTCCTGTTGTCCTTTTAAGACAAAGGCTGTCAATGTATAAGTTGTTTTTTTTTCACTAAAACCTCAGTATTCAGGTTAAATTGCTGCACTGGCACTTTGTGAGATATAAATGAGTTTGGGGTCACACTTGGCACTAGGTCTCTAAAGCTTCGCCCTCTCTACCCTAGAGCATCCTAACACAAATGGGCCTGGAGACACTGAGTCCCAGAGTCCACCCTACTTTAGGAAACTATGTCAGATGTTCTGATTTGCTCAAGGTCTTAAGAAGCCACACCCCACACACATGCACACAAAAAGAAACCAGGCAGGGCATGAGCCTGAGGGTTCTCTCCCACACACTCCTTGTAACACAAGACTTTAAGCAATGAACTCTAACTGGAAAAAAAAGAAAAGAGGTTGTATACTAGGGTACCATATGGATCTTTATAATGTTCCCAGAATCTCTGCAATAGTTTTGTTAGTGAATTTAACAATAACATTTTTTTTAAAGGGAAAACTCAAAGGCGTAGGTTTTAGTGTGAGGCTACGCACTCCGCTGTCTACTGAGGGCTGCTCTACCGGTTGGCTGACTCTTTGGAGGTCACCTTAGATTAGCTTTTCCTCTACAGAAGTCTAAAGGCTATTTTTAAAATAGTACTTGCCTTATTTGTGATCACAGTATATATACTGTGGCAAAGTATATCGCTGAAACATTTTCTTTGGCCTGCGCATGGTGGTCCACACATGCTAATCCCAAGACTCTGAAGGCTAAGGCAGAAGGAGTGCTCTTGAGCCCAGCCCGGGCAACTCAGTGACACAGCAAAGCTGCCTCCAAAAAAGGAAAAAAAAAAAAAAATTGAACTGGGCATGTAGCTCCACGTGAGGCCTTGAGGGTCATCCCCAGTACCTGTTTAAAAAAACAAAACAGGGGCCGGGGAGATGGCTCAGTAGAACAAGCACTTGCCTGGCAAGCGCAAGGGCCTGAGTTCAATCCCTGGTTCTGCAAAAAACAAACAAACAAAAAACCACAAAATTTCTTCCGGTATCATTAAATTCTCTTTATGCTGGCCATAGCCGGTGACTGTTTGCTATTGTATCTCCAAGGCCTTATTATGTGGTCAGCGCTCAGCAACTGTTAAACAAGAGTTACTACTATGAATATGGCTTCTACTTAAAGCCAACCGAAGAAACAGAGAACAAGCTCAGGTAGACACCATTATGTATCCACTAACATGGCCCATTTTATAAGAAGAGTCCTTGTTGAACCCAAGGTTTTGGAAGAGGTTTAAAGACAAAGATGCTTTGAGAAGAAGTCCAGCAGGAGCAGGGCTTTCCAGGCAGGGAGGTTCACTAGAGAAAGCCCTTTCCTGCTCATAAACTGATAATGAGAAAATGATGTCAGCTTGGCTAAACTTAGGTTTCAGTGTTACTCTGCAGAGAGATGTGAAAGGTGATAGATAAGAGGGGGAAAATGTTTTCCAAGTGGCTTTTAAAGGCATCCAAATATAACTGCCTCCCACATCAGTCTATTAACAGGCACACTTGAGACATTTCCCTCTTCAAAAGGACTCTTAGAAAAGCAATGATGAGCTCTCCACATCCTCTTTCTACCAGAAGGTTTATGAGGGTCAGGGAGGCCAACCTGGACGCCCACACACACACATCACTCTCTATGAACAGCACTGCCTGCTCCTGCAGAGATTTGCGCCCAGTGTGTATGTCCTTGGTTGCTAGGGAAATGTCCCTGTTTGAAAATCCCAACTAATTACTAATGAAATTTGGGTGAAAAGTAAAGATCAGTTCATGGAAAGGCACAGCAAGGGGCATGGACAGCAGCGCATAAACAAGCACGGTCTGATGAGGGTACCTGGGAGTGCTCTGCTGGGACACCGACATGACAGTTTGGGTCACATCTGATCAAATAATGCAAGACAGCCTGAGATGCTGGATGCGGGAAAGTCCTGATGAGAACTTGCATCAACAACGCACAGCGACCACCGGCCTGCAGAGGGCGTAGACTCTCTCGGGAAAATGTGAGGAGAAAAGTCAAAGGGGTACCCTTGTGTGTCTGGGGCTCTTTGCCAGTGTGTTCCCATGGCACTTGGTTCCCCAAATCCCAGTTAGGGCACCTGGCTTTGTGTCCCCTCCCTATTTCCTTCTCCACCACATCCCGCAGGACCTGGCTTAGGTGTGGCTGTAATGAGTGCCTGCCTTGGGGTTGGCTGCAATTAGCTCCCCCAGCACCAAGCTGCGCCACCTTGGGCAAGTTAACCTTTGTGAGCCTCAGTTTCCTGATTTGAACGATGAGTGAATGACACATAAATTGCCTTCAAAAATACCTGGTAAAAAACAGGTCCTCACTAAGTACTAGGCTTTCATATGTAACTTTAGTTTGCTGTCATACATGTAGAGATGCTAGTTCTAAATTTTTTTTTTCTTTTTGGCGGAACCAGGGCTAAATTATTTTTTGAAACAGAAGAGTTACTATAAAGATTAGATGGTATAATGTATATAAAATACTCAGCTCTGTGTTTAATTAGATCAAAGTATAGAGTAAGGTAGTACACTTCATATACAATTGTTTCTCATAGCAACTTGTGAGAGAGGCTGAATTATTACCATTTCACAGAGGAAAGAACTGGTGCCAATTCAAGTAGCCCCAAATTCCCTAAGTAGCAAGCGAGGCAGCCAAGACTCAAGCCCGCACCCATGTGAGTCTCAAACCCGAAGTCCAGGCCTTGACTGAACACCACACCACACGCTGCCACGCTGAAGCAGTTCTTCTGTGGTGGATCCTGCATGCTTCCTCAAATGAATTATGCAGAGCCCACACATCTGATCAGTCCAACAATTACTCTTTTCAGATACAGGAAGTCATTTCTGCATTCTAAAGCAGCTTTTCCATTAGTCCCTCAAAGCCAGCAATAAGCTAAACCAGGTAAAGAATAAGGAAGCAATTAATTTCTTGAGGACTTAACTGATCTAACTTAATGGGGACTAAGCAAATGGCAGCTGGTGAAGTAGGTCTCTAACAGAAAAGCCTAGCTGATTTTATCACCTAGGTTTTGCAAACCACTCCCATCTGTTTGTATTAACACAAGGGTAAGGAGCTTTAGGAATGGACCTGTGGCAGACTATCTCTTGTGTTCAGTATTTATTTTCCGCCTTCCCAGGCCCAAACCTGTGGATCCCTCTCGCAATTGAAGTTCCTGTGGGAGGAGCTTTCTTCCCCTTCCATTGATGGCAGCTTTGATCAAATGACTTGCTCCAGCCAATGAGCTGGCTGCACGAATCACCTACCCCATTCAAGCTGAAACTTGAAAGAGCAG
>NDGN011411705.1:0-20045 GCA_002564285.1 Tympanoctomys barrerae
CGGGGATTGAACTCAGGCTCTTGCACTTGCCAGGCAAGCGCTTATTCTACTGAGCTATCTCCCCGGCCCCCCATGGTAACATTTGTGAGGCCTTCCTTTTTGCTCAGCACTCATTCCTTTGATGTCTACAATATCACTCTTTTTGTAGATTTGCATGTATGTGGCCAAAGGAACAAGCCCGTGTTTTTTGAAAGGCCTGGAAAACATATACCAGGTTCCCCTCCTCTTGCCCTTTGTGTTAGTCATTTTGGTGAATTATCAGAAGAAGGCAGTTCCGGCCAAAAGGTGCCCCTGAAAGTTCTTGACCACTTCTTAAAAATGTAAAGCTGTTTATTTGGGTACATGCTATGAAAGCTCATCATATGATTTACAAAGGCTTTGTTAGTGTTATATTTGCAAAAATTACAGTCTAGAACAGTGGTTTGCAAAATCTTTTATTTTGGTATGACACTTGATATACTTATAAATTCCCCAAAGATACCTCAGATTCTTCAAAACCACTCTGATTACTTTTTCAGTTGTGCTGTCCCTCTTGAAATTTGCTGAAAGCTTCCATGAGCCCATAACGATCGCATTCTGCATATCTGCAGAAGGAGCAGGATGTGGCTGACACCAATGTCTGCTGCCTGCCGCAGCAGCAGCTGGGCCGCCTTAGAGCATGGCAGCAGCGGCTGCTGAGAGCCAGAATGGCTGAGCTCTGGGAGACGAATCCCGGAGAACGGGCTCCCCGGGTAGCTGTTCTGGAAAGGGCATCTTCAAGGCAAAGTCTTTTGAAGCCATTTGCCTTTACCATTTTGTGCCCTCGAGCCAGTGAGATTGTGCTGAGCCCTGAGATGCCTTCAGGGTATTTTTCCTACTGTCCTGATGCAAGGTACTTGGCTTCTTTTTATTTGCTTGTGTTTAATTTTTTTTTTTTTAAATGTATTTAGTACAAGGGTCTACAGGGTCTCGCTACGTAGATTGGACTCGCGGTGATTCTCCTGTTTTCAGCCTTCTAAGCTCTGTGATTATAGGTACGTTCCACCATACCCAGTCTCATTCACCGTCTCAGTGCGACCTACGGGTGGGCCCAGCATGGCATGCCGCGGATCGAACCCCAGCTCCTGCGCCTGTCTAAGCATGCGCTCTAACCCACTGAGCTATCTGGCTGGCCCTTGTCTTTAATTTTTACTAGTATATGCTTGCAGCACCTAGGGATCCCCATCAAGCTCGGGGCCGATACACACACACAGCACATCTCAATCCCTCCTACTCCCTCCCCCACCTTCCTCTCTTCTTCCCTAGATCCCTTTCCTGTTGCTGCTAAGTGAACCGCCCTATTTCTTAGCCCGGCTCTTTTATTTTGCTCCTTATATGTCTAGTCTCTCATATAAGGGAAACCATATGATATTTAATGGTGTCCACCCTGTAAAAACACAACCAGCCTGAGTGTAGGGTTCTGAGGGGGACCTCCAGGAGTGACCCCAGAGGAGAGTCTGCCAGGAGCTCACTGACTGGGTGTTTGGGGGGTTTTAGT
This sequence comes from Tympanoctomys barrerae, assembly GCA_002564285.1. Lineage (NCBI taxonomy): Eukaryota > Metazoa > Chordata > Mammalia > Rodentia > Octodontidae > Tympanoctomys > Tympanoctomys barrerae. The sequence continues at coordinate 1,517 of NDGN011411705.1, forward strand.
GGGGTGGGCTTAAGTGGAGTGAGGTGACAGGGAACATGACATCGGGGAAGCAAGAAGAGCTGAGCAACAACGGTTACAGGTGACATGTGGCATAGCAGCGGCCAAGGCTTTGTTGTGACACAGCCACATCAGTGTGCTGGGCTCTAGTGGCAGGGGCAGAAGCCACGGGAGCTGGCCTGTGACTGTCCCCTGAGCCCAGCTGTGTGGGAAGCTGGAGGCGAAGAGGGCCAGACTCCTCATGACCGCCTGTGGCTGACTCGCTTCACTTGGTGTTACGGCCTCAGACAGCTTTTTCTTTTTTCCTGTTTTTGGTACCGGGGATTGAACTCAGGACCTTGCGCTTGCCAGGCAGGCACTTATTCCACTGGGTTTATTCCCTGCCCTGGTATCATGGCCCCAAGATCCATCCTTTTTCCTATGATGACTCTGTTTATTCTTATCGATAGCTTAGTAGAGCTCCATTATGTACATACAGCACAGTTTCTTCGTCTGCTTGTCCGCTGATCTGCGTCGGTGGAGGCTGCTTCCACGGTTTAGCTACTGAGAGCTGCACTGCTGTAAATATGGGGGTGCACGCGTCACTGTGGTGAGGTGTCCTTAGCTCTTTCAGGAAGACAGCCAGACAGGGTGCTGCTAGGCCACATGGGATTTTGTAGTTTTAGTCTTTTGAGGAACCGCCATACTGATGTACAAGGTGGTTAATCGGTTGTCCTGGTTACATTTCTGCCAGCAGCGTAGATGGTTTCCTTTCCCCACATTGAGCATCTCCTGTTGCTGGGTCTACACTGGCCAACGACCAACACTACGCTCTTCCTGAAGTCCAGGAGAGCCAATTAAGTTGAATTTCAGATAAATTTTTTGTTAAGTCTAAAATATTACATAGTTGCATATTGGGTGTGCATGTGGACACACTATGGAAGTGTGAGTGTGTAGATCTACTGTTTTACATTCTCCAGGTAATTCCAGTGTATAGCATGTCCTTTTTTTTTTTTTTTTTCCTTTTTGCTATGCAGTTCGGGCTGGCCTTGAGCTCACTTTGTAGCCCAGGCTGGCCTCAGACTCGAAATGATCTTCCCGCCTCAGCCTCCTCAGTGCTGGGATTACAGGTGTGTGCCTCCACCAGGCCTGGCCTTCCATAGTGTCTAGAACCAGCCCATGAGGTGGAAAAGCAGAAAGGCACCCGGGAATGATCGGGTCTGACGCATTTTGGGTCCCTAGAGATCTGCTGTGGGTGGAGAACAGAGCGAGACCTGCAGGGCTGATCACTCACACCCAACAGTCAGGGAGAGGGGGACCTGCTGGGGGGTCTTCGGGAGGGTGGGGCCCTTCCTCACCAACAGCACTGTGTTCCACATGAGCCCTGAAGCCTGGCCAGGAAGCCCCAGGGCAGTCCCCCATCCAAGGCAGCCCTGAGCACCAGAGGGCCACAAGAACTACCAAGTTATAACCAGAGTGCCCCTGCGCTGTGTAACCAGCGTTGAGAACCCCACGCACGGTGCGCAGCCTGCACACCACGGTCTGTTTCCTTCCCTCCTCTACTGAGTTTCAGGCAAATTGCATTTAAAGCCCCCCAGCCATGCTGAGCGAGCCTTCACTGACCTGAAGCAGAGGGTCGGCTTTATGACAGATGTATTTTACAGCAAGGGGTCTCTGTCCCCCGTGCGCACCCTCACTGCCCGAGGGTCTGCTAACCCCAGGCCACGGGCGGAGCTGAGGTTCTGACTCAGGTCTGGGCCGAGGCCCAGGAATGGCGCCTGCCTAACGCGCTCCCAGGTGACGCTTGCGTCCGGGCAGCATCTGTTTTTAGCAGCGTGAGAAAATGTTCTAGTTCCTGCGCGGCCTGGCTAGGCACGGCCACTCGTGGAGGCGGGTGTGGGGCAGCGGGCTGGCCGGCCAGGGCTAGGAACGCCACTGGGGCGCAGGGTGCAGGCAGCGACCGAGAGGGCGGGCAACTGGGGTGAATGCGCGAAGCGCTGACTCGTAGGGTGCACGGGAAGCTGCCACCCAAGTTTATGGCTGTTTGTCACTGGGGGAGCCTGGGACGCACATGGGTCCTGCAGGCTGTGCCCAAGACCCATATAATGGCCCAATCCGAGGTCACCCACACTCTACAAGGGAGGGGCCCCGCATATTTTGAATGAAAAAACTTAGACCCATACCAGCTCATTAAATAACCGACTTGAGGAAACCAGGCCGCGGGGCTTTGGTGTGGACCGCAGCCTCTCATCTGCGCGCTTCTGCAGAGCGCAGAGCAGGGTGCTCCCGGGGCTCGGGGCGCAGGCCGAGCCGGGCGCCCTCTGGTGCCCACGGTGGGCAAGTGTCCGGGCGCCCGGGCTGCGGGTGTGGGCGTCGGAGGGCCCCGGCGGCCCTGCTCTTCAAAGGGCTCTGACCGCAGATTCTTCCTGTAGCGGTGGCCGTGGCCGTAGGCGGAGCACGCCGGGCGGTTCCAGCGAGACGGCGTCTGTGCCCTTCCTGTGCTTGGAGGACCCCAGCCGGGAAGCTGTGAGGCGGAAGTGGGCTACGGACGCTGCCTGCCTCGGCCTCCTTTCCTCCTCCAGGACGCTTGCCCGTGGCTGGGGAGGCGCCGCACAATCAGCAGGCCATGGTGGACTTTCCAGCTAGGGGCAGAGGTCACGTTTCCAGGGTTTGGCCCGAGAACGACAGGGTCTTAAAACTTGGGCAGGAACCTGGCCTCTCTGCCCCACCCTGCCGCCTTTGCGCAGAGAATGAGAGGCGGAAGAGAGAGGAGGGGCCAAGGTCCCTCAGTCCCCTTCAATGCATGCCTACAGGGACTTAAAGATCTTGCCAAAGCCCCAGCTGTCATCCTGGGCACCAAGCCATCAAACACATGGACCTTTGGGAAACATTCAAAATCCCAACTATAGCAGGCTGTGGTGGTGCACACCTGCAATCCCAGCTACTGGGAGGCTGAAGCAGGAGGATCTCCTTGAGTTTGAGGCCAGCTTGGACTATGTAAGTGAGTTCAAGGACACCTTGCACTATATAGCAAGATCCTGTCTCAAAACAAAACAAAATCTAAACTATAGTAGTGGATAGGGACTGGAAGAGGCAAGAAGGTATGGTGGGACTGTTCCACGTCTACATCTGGGAGGGGATTACATAGGACTGGACACATGTACAAAATCAAACATCTCAGATTTGTGGTTTTAGCTGGCTGTGGTGGTGCATGCCTGCAATCCCAGCTACTGGGAAGCTGAGGCAGGAGGATTGCAAGCTTGAGGCCAGCCTGGGCAATTTAGGCCATGTCTCCAAAGAAAAAATTAAAAAGGGCTGGGGATATAGTTCTGGGTTCCCTAGGCTCACTCTCCAGTACTACATAAATAAGTAACTGTAAAGTAATAAAACAAGGTGTTGGGCTGACAGTGTCTTTTTGTTGTATGTACAGCATGCTTTAGTCTTTAAAAAGACATAATGCTAGAAGGAAAAAGATTCACAGCAGTGTATATTGTATGTCCATAAGAAGGGAGGGGCGAGGAGATGGCTCAGTAGAATAAGTGCTTGCCTGGCGAGCACAAGGGCCTGAGTTCAATCCCTGGCTCCACCAAGAAAACCAAACCAAAACAACAACAACCACCCACACATACACACACATAAGAAGTAGGGAAGCAGAAATTTATTTTTTGCTTAAATAAAGATGAGATGATCCACAGGAATTAGGGCTTGAGAGAGAGAGAGTGGTCGGGGAAAGGAGAAGGAAAATTGTATAATATGTATTACTTATTTGGAACAAAATTAAGTGTAAAAAAGCTGGGCATGGTGGCACACGCCTGTAATCCCAGCACTCAAGAGGCTGAGGCAGAAGGAGCCCCATGAGTTCAAGGCCAGCTTGGGCTGAATAAGCTGGCTCTATGCTAGCCTCACTATGTAGTGAGACCCTGTCTCAAAATAAATGAATAGAAACCAAGTGCATGAAGAAGCCAGCTGGGAAATTGTCAAGGGCCATGCTGTATAACTAGGCGGGGAATTCCATTTCATAATTAAATCGGGTTAGGGCTTGCCCGAGGCCCTGCCAGGTGACTGCGGTATGGGGGACGTAACTCGGGTCACAGTTGAGGCCTCAAAGCCTCTATGAGGGCAAGACTGCAGCAACTAAAGACATCCTGGTTCCTCCAGAGCCCAGTAATAATAAAAAAAAGGGTCTCGCTGTGGGGAAAGGACAACCCCTTCGTAACAGCCAGCTCTCCTCAACATAACATCTCTCATAGCATAAGGTCATCACTGCGCTGGCGCCACCCATCCCCCCTCCACACCATTCTCCTTAGGCAAGAAATGCTGGGCTCCAGCTGCCCCGTGGCCTTTTGTTCCCTAGGAACAGCTGGTTGTCCCAGTTCCCTGCTACTTCGTGCTTGTGTCTTGCTTTCTTCTCCCTGTGCCCCTCTAGTGCCTTGCAGTAGCTTGGGGTCCACTGCAGGGGTCCCCACTAGGAAATCTCTGCATGTTAATGAGTTTGTGCCATTTACCTCTGTTTGGAAATGTCATGTATCCTAATTTTGCATTTTCTGTTTACATCATTTAATTCCTCTTTCTCGAAGGTGTTGCTGCAGTTAGTGTTTGCAAAGTGACCTGTGACAAAGGCTCGGTCTCCAGCAACGGTGCCACCCGGAGGTGGTGCGGCCTTGGAGAAGAAGGTGGGTCACTAAAGGCATGACCTTGGGGACAAAGGGACCTGTCTTAGCTACTTTTCTCATTGCTGAGACAAAATATCCAACACCCAGAGTTAAAGGGGGAAAGGTTTATTTAGCTCGCAGCGTGCAGAGGTTTCGGTCCATCTCTGGCTGGCTCCAAGGCTGGCTGGCACATGCAAAGGGCAGCAGTGCATGGTGGTGGGACAGCAAGGGAGGGACCTTGTCACGCAGGACCGAGGGTGTGAGTGCTACACCGCTCCAGGGCGGGTCACCCGCACAGCATCTAAGGGATACAAAGAGGTTTGTCTTCTCCCTCCCTTACTGCTTTGGCTGCCTTCTGCCACCATGAATGTTGCCCTCTGCCATGTGCCAGCGGATTATGGACTGAACTCTCTGCGACCTGTGAGTCAAATAAACCTTTCCTCCTTCAACCTTGGGTGCTGGGTATTTTGCCTTGGCAGTGACCAAAGTAACTAAGACGACAGTGAAGCTAGATTTCGAACTGGAGGTTCAAGACCCTTCTCCCACAGGTAGAGGTTTGGCTTCTTCTTGCTGACATCAAGTACGATGCCAGTTTTCTCATTCTTTTGGAGATTTGCCTCCCACATCCTCTCCCGTGGGTTTTAAGGTTGTCGCCTTGTCCTCATGAGTCGATGATTTTACACAAGCTTCTTATTTTGCAGGCCAGAGGCCGGAAGTCCTATTGTGGTGCTGGCCAGCTCGGGAACGACCCACGCCCTGGCCTTCCGCAGCTTCCTNTCCGCTCCCCTCCTCACAGCTCTCCTCTCTCTGACCCTCCCACCTTGCCTCTGGAAATCCTGGTGGCTGCACAGGGGTCACCCGGATCTGTCTCGTGAATCCAGTCCAGCCACCTTCCCCTCGCACCAGGCTGCCCCTTCGGTTTGCTTCCTCAAGTCCTGAGGTAGAAAAATGGCAGCAATGAGAGCCGGGCCTCCGCGGGCCCTGCGCGCTGTGGCTGACACTCTGTGGGTCCCGTGGCCGGCTGGGCAGCTCTTGTGGTACCTCCCCTCCCGGCCTGCCTGCTGTGACTCACACCTCACTGGCAGTGCTGTGCTATGGCTGGCATCAGATGCTTCTACAGAAGGGTCGAGTCCAAGTCCCACAGCCAGGGATGTGCACTCCCAGGCCTGCTCGGGAGGCTGCTTCGCCGCTGTAGGCTCCTCCTGAGACGCAGAGCCCTCACTGCGGACAGAGACAAGGACACGCCAGCTCTCACATCTCTCCGGTCCAAACTTCTTTCTTCCCAGCCCCTCCTGCCGCATCTTCCACCTCCAGCCCCATCATTCAGGCACATGCAAAGTGGGGCAGCACGCACGCACGCAGGCCGCAGCCTGCACCGACCGCAGGCCGCAGGGCAAGGCTCCCTCACAGCCACGCTTCCTCCACCGGGGCGAGGCGGCCGCCTCCTGCCTGAGCCTCTCGGCCCAGTGCGGCCATGCCCACAGTGGGGGTTCCTCTTCTAGCTTTGCGTCCCCTGCCTGTTCTCAGAACACCTCGCGTCTCCATCCAGCCAGGAAGCAAAGGTGGGCAGGGAGGGCACAGCGGTGAGAGGTGGAAGCGGCACAACAGAGGCCTTCCCGTGTCATCCAGGATGGCTTCCCCGGGCCACGTCCTGCAGGTGTCCCAAGGCCACCTGGGCTTTGGCCTCGCAGAGGGCCAGGTTACTCACACACTAAAGTGAAGTACGATGGGTTTCCATTGTCCACACGAGCTTTTACTATTGCATGTCTTTTTTTTGGGGGGGGGGTGTTTGTGACACAGGGTTTCACTATGCAGTTCAGGCTCGTCTCAAACTCACAGCAATCCTCCTGCCTCAGCCTCCCGAGCGCTGGGATTGTAGGCCTGTGCCACCACACCTGGCTGCACAGTATCTTACATGAGAAGCCCAAAATATAAAGAACAAAACAATGTATTAACAGGAAATGGGGAGACAGGTCTTTTGCAAAAGGGAAAGGGCACCAAGAAATGGAGGGCGGGAAGGAACACGACATGCTGCGTGCATGTACCAGCTCTATGAGGAATGTGGTCATTAGCTACTGCAAACGTACCAACAAGAACATTTTCAGAAAGATGTTCTTAAAAGGCTACAGCTCCGCAGTCCATCCCCATCCCCACCTCGTGTTGCTTTGTTCTTCAGTACTGGGGCCTGAAGCCAGGGCCTCTGCACGGAGCTACATCTCCAGCCACTTTTCATTTGAGCAGGGTCTTGCTAAACTGCCTAGGTGGCATCTAAAATGGAAGCTCTCCCGCTGCAGTCTGCCAGAGTGCCGGGGCTACAAGCGTGTGCTTCCACAGCTGGCAGAGACTGTAGGTCAAATGTCACAGACGGTACAAATACAAGAAGTGTAAGTGGGTGCACTTACCGTCGCAAGGCAGATTGGAACGCAAGTGTGCGTTTTTGCACCCTCACAGGCGGGTGCTGACTCGGCGTGCAGAGCTGTTGCCCACCTCGGGCCCCTGGACCACCAACCCTGACAGCACCATGCGCGGCATGGCCAAGAGTCCCTCTGCCAGTGGCCTCCCGAGGTCCTGCACCACCCTCTTCTCAGAGGCAGGAGGGAGTTAGAGGAGCTACCGGATGGCCTCACTCCCAGACCCGGGCCACTGCAAAGATGGATCCCGGCCCTGCCTAGGAGCCCAGGGGGAGTCTATACAGTGTCCCCAGTGCTATACAACGTGAGACAAGTTCGCTTTCTCCTGAGAATGCGGCTGTGTTCAAGACCAGCACTTCAGAGAGAGGGAGGGAGGTGGGGGAGACAGTCCTGTCACTCCTGGGCTGTCCTAACATGAGATGGGGACAGGACAGCCTGCCTCCCTGCCGCTCCTACTGAGCTGTCCCGGATCTGGCAGGCCCTTCGGTGGTGAGCAGCCCCAGCCTGGAGCAAGTGCACGCAGCGCCTCCCGACTCCTCCAGGCAGGCTGGGCCGGGCTGGGAGGCTGCACCGGGAGACCTCTCACCTGCACGCAGAGAGGCCCGAGTGCCTGGCATGCGCGTGGCTGTCTTGTGTGCTGCTGACATGCTTCAGGGGAGTGATTTCTGGGGCTTCCTTAGCCAAGTGACCCCAGCAGTTCTCCCCGCATGGCTTTCTGAGCCCAGAATCCCTCCTGTACATGCGCTCCGCACTCTCTTCTCGAGTCTCAGTCTCGTCTTGGTGTGTCTCTTCTAACTGGCCACCCTCCTGGAACTCAGTACCCCCTTGGGGAATTTCCTGCGCCTTGATGGAAGCTTCCCCACACCGGGCCCCAGGAGGAAGTTCCACCAGGGCCCTGTGCACACCGGGAGGCTCTGTCTTCCCACAGCCGCGCTGGCTGCTCAGCCTTGCAGAAGGCCCGGCCCCAAGACGCGGAACGAGCCCCGCGCCTGGAGGCGGTGCATCAGTCTTCAGGACAAATGGACTCCCAGACCTAAGACTACCTTTATTTGTGTTGGCTCAGCATCAGATCCCATCATCAATCAGCAGAATTATAAAACTATACAGAAAGTACAAAAATAGAACTTTAACTTTAGATAACAACCCTCATATCATCAAGCTTTAAAAATACACATAAAAATCTGGCAGTTCATAAAATATAAAGCTAAAAAGAAGATTTTAGGTTCCACGAAGGATTGTATCACACAATTAACACACATCAGTTAAAACAACCATCCACAGAGAAGACACAATGGCACATGACTTAAAAAAAAATCACCTACAAATTAGCATTTTACCCGACCAGATTATTCACCCAGTAAAGACATGGCGACCATGTCATGCTAGGATACAGTTAACTCTTCCTTTTCCAGTTCTAACGTGGCCAGGGGTGTCGTCCAAACTGGATCTGATGTGCTTTTAAGCAAGTGCAAATGTAACTGGATATACTTCAGAGTAAAAATTAAATAAATATAAATAGGTTCAATAAATAGGTCACTGCAAAAAAGAACAGCACACAAGGCTCATGCGTGGGAACGCCACGCAGCTGACCAGCACTGCTCAGGGGGCGGGGCTGCCCCAGCGCAGCCTGGGGGTCCTGGGAAGGACCACTGCTCCCACGTGGGGCTGGCTGCCAGTGGGCAGCTCGTGGCAGCTCCATCCACAGCAAGCTTCCAATGAATACAGACAGGACTGAGGCACTGAAACACACACCAGAGCCGGAGTCCCTCCTGGAAAATTACCGCTTCATAAAGACAATAGAAAACAGGAACACAACAGACACTTGGGCTTAAAGGATTAACTGACCCAACCCTGAAGGAAGAAGCTGAGCTCCTGCGCAGGGTGACTGTTGACCTCCTTCCAGGAAAGGCCAAGGCTGCCAGCGAATCTGGGGCCTGGGGGCCCAGCGGGAGACACCATGGGAACAGGCAAACGGGAAGGAAAGAGGCGCCTTCCAGGGCTGCGACACTCCCTCTCCCACCACCTCTCCTGATACCTGCTGACCAACAAGTGACAACAACAGAGATAAGGATCCAGGGAACAGATGGAGAATGACAACAGGGGGAAGACCACCCTGGACCCAGGGCCAGCTGCTGCAGAGTGGCCCTGTGGACGCTTCCCTCAGCAGCCAGTTCGCTTCTCTTCCTGCAGTGACAGGGAGCCACCAGGGGTAACTGATCGCTGAGCGCACACACAGCCTCTCCTGGAGCTGGAAGCCAGCATACTGCCGGGCCTACTGCTCCGTGTGCTGCTGGCAGGTGACTGGCCAGTGCTGTTTCACAGAGGGGACAGAGAGCAGAGCCCCAGGCCCAGGCCTCGCAGCCAGGCCCCAGACGCCCCGCGCCTGAGCAGGGGACGCTGGTGTTCTTAAAAGTGCAAGTGCTTTGGGGCCTCATAACATGCAGCACTTTCAGCAGTTGCAACAAGACTCAAGAAGCACCTAGAGAAGGGTTCGGGTGCGCGGGAAGGAGGGTTCCGCATGTGGGTCTAGATGAGACCCAAATAAATTATAAGGTTCTGTGACTCCCAGCAGGTACAACTTGGCATAGTCCTGAGGAGGGCGATGGCATACAGTTAGCCTTCCAGAAGCCCAGAGCCCCGCAGCGGAAGCAGGGGTGCAAGGTCGCAGAGCTGCCTCCCTTGATGAGCGCAGCAGGGACCTGGGATTCGAGACTCCGGGGGATGCACCAGATGGCCAAACGTTTCTGTGAGACCAAGCTGGAGGGGCGACTGTGCCTGGGTCCTGAGGTGAGCAGAGACAACAGGCAAAGGGACCGGCCCAGGGCCGGCGGACAGGGATGGGGCATGTCAAGGCAGATGTGCGGACCCCACACATGTGCCCTTCTCCGCTGCCGGGGCTATGTGCTGTCCCACCAGAAGCCTTCCGAAAGTAGAGGCGGGGCTGCCTGGCTCTTGGTTGTCCCAGCACCCCAGGACCTGCCCACCTCACTGCAGTCCATCCTCAACTAAAGTACATGGAGTAAAGGAGTCTGGGAAATGAATCCATCCGGTGAGTGGAAAAGGAACCTGAAAAACGGACTCCAGGTAAACTGGGCTAAAAATGACAACAAACTGGACTGCTAGAAATCACCCGGGCACTTCCTGGAGGGAAAACATCCACAAGCCCACGGTGAGCTGCAGTGCCATGGCAGTCCTGTTGGTTGACACACGGCACCTCCTTCGTCCCTGCGCTCTCCAGGGCCGTCACCTCTGACCCAGCGCACAGCAACCTGGAGCCGTGTGGAGGGCCCTGTGGAAGGCACAACTGGCAGAGATGCATCAGAGCAAGAGAAAACCCAGCCTGGCCACGTTCCCGGAAGATGAACACGCAATCAGAGATGCCAAGGAAGCCAAGCAAGAGGCCGCGGTCGGTCCCAAGGCCTACGCAGAGTCACTCCCGAGTTTCAAAGGTGCAGGATCTATTGGCATTAAGAAAAAGGTCACTTTGGCCTTTCTGAGAGTGGCCTGAATTCCTCAGAGGCGGAACAAGCTTTGGATGAGGAGCCCTGACACAAACACAGTCTGAAAACCTCCTCAGGAGGAAGCGGGAGCGACTCTGTCAGTGCCCCAAGCTGCCGATGCCACGCTTGCTTGCATCAGTGGAACTGAGGCTCTGCTTGGGGGTCTGCACGGCAGTGACCTCCCGCGGAAGAAGCAGACGCAGAACACAGCTCCCTTGGGCCGGCTGTGTCCTAACCTCTGGGGCTCTCAGGAGGAAAAAGAAGTTTTGACTGAAACTAAAGTTAAAAAACTTAATTTTCGAGGAAAAAGAAGTGGCCTAACTTAAGGAGCATTACTTTGACATTAATATGTTTACACAGTGTTGCTAGACTGCTTCGTCCTTCAGCATCTCAAGGAGCTCTAACAGGACCCTCTGGAGGGGACGGAGATTTTTGGTACCACACAAAATATAAGATATCATATCCCGCATTTCTTCTTCACAAGTAAGTTCCTGGTAAGTGACTTACGCTAGCTTAGCATTCTACCATCTGATCAAAATGCAGCTGTTAACATTTACCAGGAGGAGCACAAAAGCCGGCCCACAAGCCGACAGAGTCCCCTGGCTGCGGCTCCCAAGCCCTGGGCTGGACTCTGCACGAGTGTCCCGACCCCCAGCGGCTCAGGAGCTCCTGTTGCTGGCCGGAGGCCCCTACTCAGCTGCCCCCACTTACCCCCAGACTTGGCCCTGTGGTCTCGGCTGCCCTTGCTGGTGGGCAGCAGCAACCTCTTACTCTCCTGCCTGGTGGCCCAGGACACGACCCACCACAGACTACTGCTCAGGCCACCAGTGTTCCACGCTGGTGCTGCCTCCCAAACAGAGCATCCTCCTCTCCCCGAGACCTGCAGACCTGTCTACGGCCTGCAGCCATCCATCGCTGGCCAGTCCCTGACGTCACTCATGCCTTCTGCCACCCGCTGGGCTGCGAGGCTCCACCTCTGAACATCCTCCTCCTCAGGACCTTGCTGCCTGAGCCCACACCCAGCCAAGGCTGCACTTCCTGCGGCCCGGCCCGCAGCAGCCGAAACCTAGGACTCTTCTACTCCCTGCCTGTGAGGTCCACAGGCTGATATCAAACAGGAACTGTACACAGCCCAGCCGTAAGTCTTGGCGAGCGCGCCCAGCAGGTCAGCAGGGCTCCTTTCACAGGCCGGGCAGCCAGCCTCTGCAGACATCTAGAGAGCAGCTTCCAAGGCCGGCTTCCTCCCAGCTCCCCAGGGGCCTCCAGGGCCACTTCTCCCACCTCCTGGGGGCAGCATCCCCCTCTGCTGGCCGCAGACGGCGGCGCAGCTCAAGGCACTTGGTTTGGGAAGCCTGGTCTCCCCGCTAGGCTAGGGTGATGTTGAGCTCCAGACTAGAGACCAGGCCCGCGGTCACAGCTGGGGCCACCGGAACAGAAGGGGCGCCGTAGCTCAGAGGGCATCTGGAGTCCCTGGGGGCTGCGGTGCGGGGGGCTCGTGGAAGTAGTAGGGCTGGAAGAGTCTCTCGTGGCTGCACAGCTCCATGGCCCGGTAGGTGTGTGCGAGGAGGTGGGGGAAGCGCGAGGTGAAGTAGCGCACGAAGCCGTCGGGGAGGCAGCCCAGGGTCTCCTGCACCTCCGCAGGCAGCTCCCGGTAGTGGTGCTTCTGCAAACAGATTGGTGGTTAAGAGACAGAGCGCTGGCGCGGCAGGAAATGCACACACGCACGCCCAGCTGGGACCCTGCACGTGCCAGCTGCCCAGGCAACAGCTCCTGTTCCACTTCCAGCTGCTCTCGTCTCCTAGAAGTGGCTGGTCACTATGACACATAGCTGGATGCTACGATGCGTACTGTATTAACCAATCCCCAAGTGACAAGCTGTTCTGCCTCTGTACTTCCTGCCTGCTTATTTCATAAAAGCTCTAGACCACCAGAGAGCCAGGCCTGATAATCTGGGAATGATTCCAATCAATGCCCGTTGACGTAAACAAATCTGCCTCTCAGTCCGTTTCAGGGCTTCTGCCTACTGCAGCATTAGCAGCTTCTTGGAAGGGAAGGAGCTCTACGGGTCCCACAGCGTGTCCCAGCCAGCCTGCCCGCTTCCCTTCCTTCAGGAAGATGCCTCCCAGCAAGCCTGAGCTGAGCAGGGGCCCCACCACCAGAGCAGCATGTCGCGCAGCGCTGCACAGGCCAGAGGGCCTGCCGCTCCACACAGGGCGACACCACCTAGAACTGAGGTGTATGGCCCATGAGCCTGAAGGTCACCCCCTGCCTGGCACTGGCCCCTGTTAGAAGGCTGCTTGGTGACAGCACAGAGATGATCATCCCTAGGCCCCCAGAGAACAAGCAGGCAACCAGGTGCACATGCTCGTGTGGTGGCTGCTGGGCAGCTGGAGGGCAGCTGAGCCCTGTTAAAGACATGGGCTCAGAGACACTGCTCCCCAGTGCCTAACCTTGCACACTGACACCCCAAGAAAAGCCTACATGAGGGAGGAGACAGCCTTTAACCTGTTACTGTCAGGTCCAGCAGAGGCCGCAGAGCCTGGAAAGGTAGAACCCAGTAGGAGGAAAAACGTCCCTACGACTGGGCCTGTGCGGCAGCACCCTCCTCCCAGCAGCCGCAGGCCCTGTACCTTGTTCCTCATGGCTCGCAGGAGATCTCTGACAGAGCCACCTTTGTAGGTTCTGAATTTACGCAGATCTAGAAAAACATTAAGGGATGCAGTGCTAAGTAACAAATACATCTTTAAGAGAGAAACTTTCCTAGGCCCCGGGGACCAGCAGCTGGACTAGGACATCACTTCAGGGGGTCCTGGAGCAGACCTGAGCATGGCATTCTGCTCTCCCCCTTGGGACATGACACTGGTGTGAACTTGTCACTAGAGAAACCAGGTCCAAGCCTACGAGTGTAACCCGGCCCCAGAAGCCACACCAAGGAAATCTCGACACCAAGAAAAGGGACGTGGAACCCAGCCAGCAGGCCCTGCTCTGTCCATGCCAACCCCTACAGCTCACTGCCACCGCTCGAAGCCTCTCCTAGGCGCCAGCACACGCACCTGTCTGGAGGGGCACGGTGATGTTCTCACGCCAATCCATCTTCACCACGGCTCGCCCGCCCCTCTCCAGCTGCCTCACGATCGGGCCGTCCAGGGATTCCTTTTCTATTCGGTCACTCACATCCTGGGAAGGAAACAAAGCAACAGATGTTGGGCAGTGTGAGAGATGCTGGGCCCAAGAGGACCCACCTCATCCTGACGTCATCAATGGCCATGATGCTTAGCTAGAGAGACTGAGGTTCCCTGAGCCCAGGCCGCAGCCCACTAGAGCAGGGCCTCAGTGCGCTGCGCTCCACACCCGCACCCAGGGCTTCTATCCGTGGGCAGCTGTGGCTAGCACTCACAGGGACAGGCCAGAGACCCCGTGCCCAACACGGGGCGCCACAGGGAGAGGCACGCCTGGGCCCAGGTGTGCAGGCACCTGGGAAGTGCGTCTCCGGACACAGGTGCCACACCTACCCAGAGCCACAGACACAAGCTGTCTCTGCCAGTGAACCAGTACCAGAGGGAAGAACAAGCTTGAACTGACTGACTGACACACCGAGACAGGCCCTGCTCAAGTCCACTAGCAGGGCCGCACTCCTCACGTGGACACTAGAGAAACATAAGCAAGCTGAGCACAGTGACGTGAGCTAGAACTCCAGCTTCTGGGTGGCTGAGGCAGGAGGCAGGAGGATCTCAAGGCCAAGCCTAGCCGAGGCGACTCAAGTGATGTCGCAAGAGCCCATCTCAAAGGCTGGGGGGAGGTTGGAACGTAGCTCAGCGTGAGGGTCCTGGAGTCGGCTCCCAGGGTGACAGAGAGAAAGGAGGAGAGGTGCGGGGGGAAGGAAGGAAAGAAGGAAAGAAGCAAGCTGAGCCCTCTTTCCAAAGAGGAAATTTGGTGGAGACCCCAATACCAGCCCCTCTGCGCTACCTGCAGTAAGATGGGTCCCTAGCTGAAGGAACGGAAGTGGGGAGCCACACCTTGGTAATGCCAAGCAGCCTGAGAGAATCACAGCCTTGTGTTCCTCTGAAATAATGGAGTCAGATTGGCTGAACCAATTTGAAATTCTAGAGAAAGGCCTTGGAGAGGTTAGACTGCCACCTGGGCATGCTGGGGACACATTGGTGGCCATAAGGCAGTTACTACTAGTTGGTGTGGATGGAAGCTAGCTGTAACACATATGTCTTAGAGACACGGACCCTAACCTGTGTCTCTGTGTAAGTTTTATTCCTGGACTTGGCAAGTTGCATGTCCCATCCTCTGGGACGCGTGGCTGATCCTGATGCCACACTTTCATGCTGCCTGGGAAAGCAGTAGCGACCCCTCCCCCCTCCTTTAGGGCAGTGTGACAGTCACTTCCAAACTAGAGCGTCCACTCTGTCCAGACCCAGAGAAAAGCCCTGTCCCATGGGCCTGCCCTTCAGGGCCAGTGCTGGGCGGGAGGCCCAGGGCAGCGCACCATGTAAATCCGAGAAACGGCCTCCACAAAGCCACCTGGCGAGGTCACAAAGCCACAGCTGTCCAACCACCAATGAACCCATGGTCACCGGGCTCACAGAACACTTGAATGAAATTGCATGATGCCTGAGATTTGCCTGAAATAATCCAAGGTGGGCAGAGGGCAGAAGTTGGTACTGATAGAAGTCGGGGACGGTAACAGAACTACCCGCTCCACCTTTGCGAGTATCTGGAAATTCCATGATATGAAGTTTAAAGATTATGGCAGACCTATGTGACATACTACAGCCACTAAGATTTCCGAACTCTAACATGAGAAGTCCTTAAAATATTATGTATGGTTCGAAAAAGGCAGGACACACAAAGCTGTATACACAGTGTGACGCTTTGGTTATGGGACTGGGGATCATTTCTTTTATTCTTTGTCATTGTTGCCTACATTTCAAAACCTGGAAGACACTGAAGATTTGGATGGAGGATCAGATGCATGTACCTGAAAGAACTGGAGCTGCTTTTCCACACTCCAGAAGAAGGGGTGCTTGAGCACGTGCTTCGCCGAGGGCCGCTGCTGGGGGTCCATCGCGATCATGTTCTCTATCAGCTCACGGGCAATGACATCTTCTATAAGGGAGAAAAATAAACAGGCAACTCGTCATGCCGCACTCAAAGCCACAAGAGTTCCCAAACACCTTAGAAATGCCCACATCCTTTGATGCAGGATTCCAGCAAAGTCACTGAACGCGCAGCGGCCCACTTCCCTAGTGAGGGACCCTCACTGCACTCTGTGGAGGGCTGATCGAAATGCCCAAGAGCAGGGGCTGGGAGGCACTGTGCTGCGCCCCCAGGCACGGGACACTGAGCCCTCCGAGGACCCTGCAGTGACATATGGATTGACACAGCATTTAAATGAAGCTGCAAAATGCGCCTGCCGTAAAGTAGTGTGTGCGGCTTTACCTCATCTTTGTGAAAGTACAAACGTGTAGATCAGTGATCGCAATAACGTATCCCAAGGCATTAGTAACACTAGCCCCCACATAATGGAATTAACAGCCTTTATACTCCTCTATTTTTCTATAGTGAATAATAAAAACTAACCCATAAGCAAAACAATTCAGCTTTAATTTTTCAAAAGGCAGCACTGGAGTAGCACGGGACAATCATAACCCAACAATTCCTGAATTCAGGAAGGCTTTTTGTACTGAGCCAGGACAGTGCGGGCAGAGCCTGTGTGTTCCCAGCCCAGCAGCCCTGCGCCTGATCACTACAGCCCCTTCCAGAGCGCAGTTTATGAAGCACAGAAGCTATCCGCCCCAACGCCAGCGCAAAACTGGCCTCCGGTTATTCAACCTTCACGGGGCAAGTTGGAAAAGAGGGGCTTTACCCAGGTCACGTGGGAGCAGGAGCTCTGAGGGCCACCCTGGCTGGCCTTTCCCTAGCCCTGGCAAGAGCCGGCCTTCCCCAAGGCCGGGACATAGCCGGGAGGCCGGGAGCGCAGAGGGCCACCCTGGCCGGCCTTTCCCTAGCCCTGGCAAGAGCTGGCCTTCCCCAAGGCCGGGATGTAGCCGGGGGGCAGGGAGGCTGGGAGCGCAGAGGCCACCCCAGCCCAGGGCCCAGCTACCCACCGTGCTTCTCGGGGTGGAAGCAGTCAAGACTGTAGGCGCCCAGGAGGATGTTGGCCTGCCGCTGCAATGACTTGCCGAAAGGGTGGCTGCCCTCAGAGACGACGTAGTAAAAGACACAGCCTGCGGAGAAGATGTCTACTGTGTAGGTCTGAAAAGAAACACAGGGCATGAGAAGCCTCAGGTGGAGTCCTCACCTCCCCTGTGGCCAGGGAGGGACAAAGCGCTGTGGCTGCATCAGCCCAGGAGGCGTCCTGCGGAGTCGGTGGGTAGACACGCAGGGCCCCAAGCAGCAAGGGCTCCTGGCAGTGCCGCCCTGGTGTCGTGTTTACAGTGGAGGGCGAGGGACCAGGGGCCCACTGCTTGGGATATGAGCTCTGGGAATCTGGGAGGCCGTTGCTTCCTCGCACATAAGGGAGGACAGTGGCGGTCTGCGCCTGTCATCAGTGCTTGTGTGAAGATCTGACGCGCCTTCACAACAGCCAAGATGGCAGCACTTGGCCCCTGGCAGCTCTCCTGGCTGTCAGAGACTTTCGCCCACACAACAGTGAGGTCTGTGCTGGGGACCTTCATGCTCTTGAGTCCCTGTGCACCCCGGGGACTAATGGCTTCGCAACTAGACTGTTTTGGGTCCAGAAACAGACCTGGAAAGATCTGATAATGCCCTACCTCATCCTCCCAGATCATCTGGAGCCTAGAGATGAGCTTTGGAAGCAAGCATGCAGTGTGGCTTTCAGCTCGCACTACTTTGGGTGTCACGTGGAGGGCCCAAGCATGGCTCGCAGCCTAGCTGACGGCTCCCCTCTTAGATTCTCCACCAGACAACCTGGGAGACAAAGCCAAATTGACCCAAAAAGCCTTTCCTAATATAGCACGCTCAGCTCATGGCAGCCTTGTTGGGGAGCAGAGCAAATGACACCATCCCAGATAAAGACACGAAAAGAAGTGTTTAAGGACAAGGTAGCAGGACAAGCTCCTGGTGACAAACCAGGGCAAGACTCACATCTTAGACCTGGGACTATTAATTCTACTCAGAATTTTCTGTGGGCAGGTGACAGGTATGGGACAGGAAGGCACAGCTCACAGTGGGCGCCCTTGCCCAAATGCAGCCATGCCTTCCCACAGACCCACGCCCTGCTTCCCGCTGGGACTGCAGACATGTGGCACCACACCGGGCAGGTGCGCCTCTGTGCCATTGAGTGAGCTACTCAACCACAAGTGGACTCTTGACAAAAGGATGTCAACAGCAGCTTGAAGGGGCTCTTGTTCGCTAAATTTGAAACAATCTGAGTATCAGAAGGAGAAAGGGCAAAAGTAAGAATTGATTACGATAATACTTGAAAATCCATCCTGGGCACAGTGGCACATGGCTCTCCCAGCATTTGGGAGACTGAGGTAGGAGGATCACCTCAGGTTTGAACCAGCCCGGGCTAGACTGAGTTCAGCACTACCCCGAGCCACACAGCAAGGCCCTCTTTTAAAAGAAAAATCCTTGGGCTGGTGAGATAGTTCAGCAGACTAAACACTCGCTTAGGCAAACACAGGGACCAGGGTTGGATCCCTGCATCATCCCTGGGTGCACTGAGCCAGCCACGGAGTCCAGATGTGGTGGTGCGTGCCTGTGATCCCAGCACAAGAGGCTGAGAACACGAGGATCACCATGAGTCTGAGCTGCATAGTGAGACCCCAAACTAAATACATTCAAAAAAAGAAAAAAAAGTCCTTGAATCCACAGTGACTATGGAAAAGAAAAGGCCAAGGAGGAGGAGGAGGATGAGCAAATAGGGAGTAAAAACACAGCTATTCTTTGCCTAAAAAATGCCAACAAATAAATGTAGAAGAATGTCATTGCTGTGAATGCTTCAGGCAAGAATGCA
>NDGN011411714.1:0-16317 GCA_002564285.1 Tympanoctomys barrerae
TTTGGTTTGAAACTGTCTCATTGCTATTTGTTTCTCAATAAAATTATGGGGAAAAAATTAAAAGGACATGGAAAAATGTTAAGGTTTACCAAAAGAGTTAATGTTGAATTGATCAGTCTTACATGCCTATAACTGCTGACTTGAGCAATAAACTTGATACTAATACATTAATAAATAAAATATTTTAAATTAATAAAAAACTTTTAAAGTAATTTTTTAAACTTTTAAAAATGTATTTAGTACAGGGTCTACAGAATTTCACTACACAGATTGGACTCGTAGTGATCCTCCCGTTTCAGCCTCCCAAGAGCTAGGATTACAGGTGCGCACCACCATGCCCAGTCTCATTCGCTGTTGCAGCGCAGCATGCCCAGAATCGAATGCTGGTCCCTTTGGCTGCCTAATCAGGCACTTTAGTCTGCTGAGCTATCTGGCTGGCCCTTAAAATAATGTTTTTATGAATAATGTGTGGTTAGTATAAAGGACTCATGTCCTGCCGGCCCTGCCCTCAGAGCGCACTGAGACCGGAAATGACATTGGGAGTGGTGGTACATGCCTGTAATCCCAGCTATTGGGAGGCTGAACATAGGCGGATCACTGCGAGTCTGATCTATGTGGTGAGACTCTGTAGACGCTGTACTAAATAAACACACACAAATTTCTATGAAATATTGTCTTTTCCTTGTCTGTTTCTGGTTTTAAGGATTAAACCCAGGGGCTCTCCCATTTTTTGCCATTGAGCTACAGCCCCAACCCTGGAAAGTAATTTTAACTCAAAGCGATAATTATTTTTTTCTTCAGATGATTAATTTTAAACCATTACATAGAGGAGGCAGGGTCACAGTTTGATCCTCACCTGAGCAACATGATAAAGCCCTGTTTCACACGAAGGGGGTGTGAGGTGCAGCTGAGCTAAAGACCAGGTTCCACCAGTGGTGCCGTAGAGTGACTGCGTGGAACCAGCACAGGTGTCCTGTGTCTGCAGAGACGGATGTACAGGGTCATTGTTCCATCTTCCCAACAGCGGCCTCCTAGTGGTGCTGCTGCTAGGTAGCAGCTAGCTTTTGTTTTTCTGGGCCAGTTCAGCTTTGAATTGACTTGTGAATGATAAACATGCACTGCAGGCCGAGCAGGTGTCACTGCAACTGCTCCTGGGTGCAGGAAGAACAGTTTCCTGTGGGTTTGTGGCTGGACTGCTGTAGCTGACTGCCCTGCAGGGGTGTAGGGGAGTGATCCCTGCCCAGGCCTAAGTTCCTCTTCTGAGGAGGAGCGCCTGGGCAACATCCCTTCCTCAGCTGTGCCCATGCAGTGCTCAGCTGTGGTTGTTGTTATCATAGAAGCTGCCTTGCCCTCAGGGTCACTGTTTTCCCAAAAAGTCCTGGTGACATCCCCTGCAGGGGCATCCTGTGCTGGCCTGGCCCATGCCCCTCTGTCCCCTCAGCCCAGCTCACAGAGCTGCTCTCTTGTGTCTTGTCCCCTAGGCTGGCTCCAAGTGCTGCCTGTTTCTCTGGGTTTGTACCTGGTGTCATGTCTGTCTCCTTTCCCTGAGGTTACTGAGGCTTTACTTTCCCCCCTGCTAACTATAGGGGTTAACTCTGCTAACCAGAGTTCCATTCACTGGCGTCCAGGGACTCTTTCCCCCCACCCTGTTTTTTTTTGTTTTTTTGGCGGAACCAGGGATTGAACTCAGGCCCTTGTGCTTGCCAGGCAAGTGCTTCTTTTATTTTGGTTTTTTGATACAAGATCTTACTAAGTAGCCCAGGCTGGCAAGGGGACTCCTTAAGGAACATGCTTCGTAATTGCAGATGAGGGGATCTGGACTCCCATCCCACCTCAAGTTTTAGCTGCTCCCATACTGCTGTAACTGCTTGCTTAGGGCACCTCGGAGGCCCTCACTGCACCAAGAGAAACTGGCACTCGTGTCACCTCCCCAGTGCTCCCTGCTTATAGCTTGTACCTCCCCTGCCCTGCTCTGTCCAGGCCTGGTATGACTTCTGGTGGTCCCCTGTGGCAGAGGACCCTGTGAGGTAGGGTGGGATGGTGTCTCTGCCAGGCTTTTCTCCTGCATAATGGATTGAAGGCCCGTGTGGGTGATGGCATGTGGCCCTTTCCATAGCCAGGTCATGCTGCATGTTTCCAAGCGGGATACAGCTACTCACACCTAGACCCACTGCTTCAGAGTGGTTGGGGCACCTAGCTGTGCTTCCTGCCAGTCTTACAATAGGGGCTGTGGTGTACATGTGCTATTGGATCCTGACCCTCACCCCCACAGGGACATCGAGCAGCTGCTACAGTTGCTGATGACTGAGATCCTGCATGAAGACAGCCAGGCTCCCAATGGTGTGAAGAGCCATTTCCTCGAGGTCTTCTTGGAGGAGCTGACCAAAGTGGGCGCCGCTGAGGTGAGTTGGGCTCTGGAGGGTGGCTCGGCCCAGCTTGACCTGGGGTGCATCCTGAGGCTGATCCGTTGCCCTTGCTTCCACAGCTCACAGCTGACCAGAACCTGAGATTTGTGGAGCCTTTCTGTAGGATTGCTGCCCACACTAAGGAGTAAGTGGATAGGCCAGCCCTGCTCTCCTTCTGCTGCAGCTACCTCAGGAGCTGTGGTTCTGTGCGACCCTGGCCTGGGCCCAGAGGGTGATAGGGTGGTCATCACTGCCCATCTGAATGTCCGGCTCTGCCTCACTTTAGCTCCCTGGTTCTGCACAACATCACGCGAGGCATCTTCGAGATGATTGTGGAGCAGGCCCCCTTTGCCATTGAAGACCTCATGAAGGAATTGAATGCGCAGGAAGGGAAGGACGAGGTGTCAGAGAGTGATGGTGAATCAGATGGTGATGAGGAGTCACCAGATGGTGGACGTGTGCATGATCTGCCACCACAGAAGCTGCCTGCAGGTGAGGGGATGCCTGACTCGGGGCACCTGACCTGGCATCCATCCTGGACCAAGCCCCTGGCTTCCTGCTGGGCTGCTCTCCCTGCCTCCTGCTGGGCCCTCATCTCTACCCTCCCTGGTGCCCTGCCTGACTCCACAGCCAGAGCGACTCAGCAAGCATGGCTGGGGTCTCGTGGCTACCCACCCTTGCTCTCCCAGCACTCTGGGCACTGTCCTGCTGTCCGCTGCCAGCCCAGTTCCAAGGTGGCTCCCTGGGGCCTGCCTACCTCTTGCCTGCTTCTGGCTTCTCCACTGTCTCCGCAGTCAGTGGGACCCTGATCCTTGGCCAGACTTCCCACAAGGGTTGCAGGGCCATTGGGTCCTGGGATGTGGGGCCCAGTGTACCACTTATAAGTGGCCCTCACAGAGACTGGGAACAGTGCTGTCGTGCTGGTGTCAGCCTGGCCTGCGTCCAGTCCCAGTGACACTGCAGGATTTTCCCGTGTCAAATCCTGTTGATGGTCTGCACCCATTACCACTTCAGGACTCCATTTGTGGGCTTCCAGGCTCTTTGCCCCTGGTACTTTGTGTTACCCTGTGTCCCCTCTTTCAGCAGTAGTCCTGGTCACACAGACATCTGGCAGATCTTCTAGCACCTGCTATAATCCTGTCTGCACCCCTGAAGCAAACTTGTCCCATATTGCCTGCCCCTCAGCCCAGCCTGAGCCCTTGTCTCTAGTCCCCATTCAAGCCACCGGTGTCTGGCCCTCTGCCGTCCTCACTTGCACAATCCTGGCATTTCCTCTGCTGCCTGTAGTGCCCGTTCCCTTGACTGTTTCCTCCTGCCCACACCTTGGTCTTCTGCCCCTGGGAGGCCCCTTGGTGCACACAGGGGCCCTGGGACCCCGTATTCTGCACACCAGGTGTGGGGCTTGGGCTCATGGGGTCCCTTTGATCTAGGCTCCCCAGAGCAGGTGGCAGATGATGAGGACAGCACCGGCCCCGTCCTCCAGGTAGGCTGGGATTCACCCTCCCACGATCCCCAGCTTGGGAGGGAGGAAGTGTCACGGTGGCAGGCAAAGCTTGGGGACCAGCTGGGCTCAGCTTTGGAAGAGGCACTCATCCTGCAGTCTCACTGGGTCCTTGACATTGGCATTTGGTACCAGCTGGGAGTCAGCTCAGAACATAGAATGCTGTAGTTGGAAACGTGGAACTTCCGAGATTTTAGTGCTGGTTGCCTATTAGGTTAGTAAAGTCTAGTGGCCTGGGGTCAGGTAAATATGTGGGCTTGCTTACTGTCTACCTGTCTGCATAGGGAGAACTGAAGTTGCCAGGAGGCGGGTCACACTGGTGCCTCATGATCCTGAGGGCAGCCTTGGAGATAGAACGGCAAAGTCTCGTGCTAACCACATGGGGTCCAGAGGTGACTGATCCTATCTTACTGGCATCCCCTTCTGTGGCAGTTTGACTACGAGGCAGTTGCCAACCGGCTATTTGAGGCAGCAAGTCAACAGAACACCCCCTCTCAGAATAGGAAGCGCCTCTACAAGGTCATCCGCAAGTGAGTGTCCCCAGGGTGCCCAGCCTTCTCCATAACCCACTCATCCACAGTCTTTCTGCACTGACCTAAAGGGACCTCGGCTGGGAGGGAGGTTTCAGAGCCTTCAGAGGGCACCCATTTTGGATCCCGCTGTGACCCCCCCCCCCAGGGGTCCCACTTAGGACCTGGAAGGTGCCTGTGGGTACAGAGCCAGTCAGTGGTAATGATGTCTGTCTCTTACAGGTTGCAGGACCTGGCTGGAGGTGAGGCTGGAGCAGTACCCAGTGGCTCGGACTTGGGAGCCATGGTGTCTTTGCATGTGGGGTGTGGTCTTCGTGGTTTTGGGAGAACAGGGCTTCTGGGCCACATCTGTGTCCTCTTGGTTGTGTGGGCCTCAGAGGAGCCTCCATGTAACCATTCAGCATGCAGTCCTGTGTGCATTGGTGCATTTGACCTAGCAGGTGGGCTTATGCCAGTGTTTTGTTCCAGTAGGAACATGAGCTATCCCTATCTTGTCACATGCCTGTCACCTGCTCTCCGTCCGGACAACAGACCTTTCCCCACACATCACCATATCCATCAGGCAGTCTGTTACTGTGGTCCCACCCTCTGGAGTCAGGAACATCAAGCTGTGCATGGGCTCCCTCTTAGTCACGGGTTAGCAGAGATTCCTGGGCTGGTGCAGGCCTTTTCTGCCCACTGTGCCTCTTGACCATGCTCTGCTCCTCAGGTCACTTCCCTGAGGATGAAGTCCCTGAAAAGGCCTGCATTCGTCTGCTGGCAGGGAGGAGGGTGCGGAAGGCAAAGCGGCGCTGGCTGCAGCGGCAAGCACAAAGCCAAAGAGGTAGGGTGTAAGGGCACTGGCACAGGGTTGCCTATGGCCCAGCCTGGGACTCTGCAGGGAGGGTGCCACACCGTCCACATGCCTGTGGGCTCAAGGGCCAAGGGAAGAATGGTCCTGGGGCAGATGATGATGCAGTGGGCCTAAGGGCCCCTAAAGAACAAAGCAAAGGAGGGGCAGAGAAGGCTGAAACCAAAGATTGGAGGGTGTCCCCAGGCCAAAAGTAGTGGGTGCTAGGACCTGGGCACCCTGCTCAAGTCATCCCCCATGATTTCCTGCCCTGGCTTGTCCTGTTTGCTCTTCTTGTATGCCTGCTCCCACGCCTGAGTGTCCTCCCACACTCCTACTGGTCTTTCTCGAGGCCCTGCTTCCCAGCAGCACAGACTGCTGTGGAGTTTGCTGTCCTTGCAGACAGTGTCCCCATGGCTGTCGTGGCTGCATTATCCACACACTGCCAACTTCGTCCTGGAACACAGCTGGGCAGCCTATCCATATGACCTTGCTGCTTTGACAGGGGAAGTTGAGCAGAAGGCAGCACCAAGTCCAGACCTGAGCCCTGGAGATGAGGGGAAGAAGAGCAGGAAGAGGCCCAAGAGGATTGGCCCTGGGCTGCACAAGGGAGCCAGTGGCAGGAAAGGGCCCTGCCAGAAGCGGAAGCAGGCTGGGCAGGCATCTGGTGCTCCAGCAAAAGCAGCTGGCACCAAGAAGCTCAAAAGGAAGAAGAAACAGCCGCTGGAGAGCGGGTAGTGCTGTGACCGGGCAGGGATGAGCGGCGCCATGCAGGTGCCCATGTATCGACTGAACTGCATGTAGGCAGCACATGGGTCAGCCTAGCCTCTGCTGCCTGTGGTCCCCAACTTCTGTTGGGGTGGATAAGGAGAGCAAGCCCAGGACATGCATCGGCTTCAGCGCTACCATCTGCACCTTCTCTCTTAGAGCCTCATCCCCAAGGGACTGTCATCCATGCCCTGGGGTCTCATGGAATAAAATGCCGTGGGTCCTGCCACACCCTCTTTTTTTTTTTTTTTTTTTTTTTTGGCAGAACCAGGGATTGAGCTCAGGTCCTTGTGCTTGCCAGGGAAGCACTTACTCCACTGAGCCATCTCCCCGGCCCCTCTGCCACACTCTGGAACCCTGGTGTGTGCGCATGTGTGTGAATGAAGTGCCCATGTACTATCGAGCACTGTTCAGGTTTTGTATCCATTCTGTTTTAAAAACCTATTGACACACATAACCCTGGAGGAAGCCTGCTGGCAAGCAGCTTGCAGTGTGTGGAGGTAGGTCATGTCCCTTGTCCTTTACGCAGCTGGGACACTGGGGGCCAAGGGAGACCTCCAAAGGCAGCCTGGGTGAGGGTCCTATGATACACACTCAGTGCTCAGAATGGTTCTGGGGGTTGGGTCCCAGCTGGTAAATCCTAAAGCTAGTGCTATATGGGGGGATTGTAGATCAAACCACAAAGCATTTGTCCTGCTGGTAGCCAGTGTTCAAGGGTGGCTGGCATGGCACAGGGCACAACAGCTCCTGCAGAGAGCACTTGTTTGCCCAGGGCTGCTGTCCTCCAGGATTGCTTTGTGCCTGCTCACAGTATCCCTTTGGTGTGGCAGTTCTTGGGAAGCCTCAGGATCTCAAGTGTTCTCTGAGACTTGGTGC
This sequence comes from Tympanoctomys barrerae, assembly GCA_002564285.1. Lineage (NCBI taxonomy): Eukaryota > Metazoa > Chordata > Mammalia > Rodentia > Octodontidae > Tympanoctomys > Tympanoctomys barrerae. The sequence goes on from NDGN011411714.1 coordinate 6,910, forward strand.
TGTGGTTGCGTTCACAGCAGGCCTGGCTCCTGTTGCTCTTGTCCTCTTATTTGGAAGCACCCTGAGGTCCACAGCTCGTGTGACAGCCCATAAGGAACTTAGGGCAGAGAACATCCAGCCTTTGCTGGCTGGGTCTGATGTCCCTGCCACATAGGCACGGACACCCAAGACAGCTGCAGGCCGGTTGGGCTGGGGGGTGGATAGAGCCTGTGGAGGGAGGGGCAGAGGCACAGCCACCTGGTCCTGGGCCATGTGGTCTACATATCTTGAAGGGTGAGCACAGCCAGCACCCTTTGGTGGTCAGTGTGTTGTGGAGGTGTGATGCCCTCCTGTCCCTGCCATTTCCCATCTACTTTGGCTTGTGCCTGGCCATGACTTGGATCCCTAGTGCTATAAGGAAAGAAGATCCTGGTGTGTATGCGCGCACCAGTTTAGTTCTAGCATTCTGTGAGGGTGAGGTGGGAAGATCACAAGTGAGAGCCCACCCTGAGTGACCTAAGGACTTGGACCCTGTCTCAAAAAGATGGCTAGGACTGCAGCTCAGTATCAAGAACCCACCTGGTACCACACCCAAAGAAAACCACACAGCCATGGTATAGAAATTGCTGCATAGATGGCCAGTCCTAACGGTCACAGCAGGATCCAGGAGCTTTGCTTTTCTCAATCCTTCCCAGGGCAAGGGCTGGTGTAGCCCCCATGGCCCCTCAGTCCCTGTTCTGTCACTCCCTGCCTCTGCCCAGCCCACAGGCTGGTACTTCTGCTGCACCCTCCTACTTGGTCGCCCTGCCCTGCCTGGGCTCTGCCACCCAGGGCGTGCTGGCGCTGCCTCACCTGTTTCCATGGAGTCCCGGAGTGCCCACTAGGCTCTGGCACTGCTCTATCCAGGACACCTCTCCAGTCTGTGCCACAGAGCGCCCTCAGCACCCCTCTCAGCCCTGCCTGAGGCTTCTGCAGACTGGAGCACTTGGTGCCAGGACCCTGGCTTGCACTTCCCTCCCTGCTTCGTTGCAGGCCTGGGGACTGGGTTTGGTTCCCCCTCCAAAGCCATTCAGAGCAATGCATGTGATGATGACAGCCTGATGGGCTCCTCTGTTGAGTTGGGACCAGCTGCCTCTGTCCCCAGCTTTGTCAGTCCTGGAGTGCATGTGTTCTCCAGGCCTGGCCAACATCAGAGCCCCATGCAAAGAGTGTGAGGCCCTATAGCTGCTTCTCCGTCTAAGAAACACCTTTTCTTGGCTCATGGCCACCTTGTGGAGGTGCTGTTCAGCAGCTGTCACACTTCGGTAGGGTGGTATGGAAGTAGTCATAGCAGAACAAGTTTGTCACCAGAAAGAACCTCACAGCAACCCTGTCAGTCTCAGCAGCCTCTAGGATCAGCAGGCCCTGACTGCCCCTGGCTCCAAATAGGCCACAAGGAGAAGCCACACATCTGGCCAGGGGAGACACGGGAATCCACATTTGGGAGGGCAGCATGGTCCATCCCCACCAGCCACTCATTCTCTGGCCAAAGTGAAGGCTGTATTGGATGGGGACATCCCTGCTGGGCCTCGGGGTGCTCCTGAGAAAGGGGTCTGACAGGATGTGTGTGTATGTAGAGGGGCTTATTTTAAGGGACTGGCTCAGGGCTATAAGCCTCGGCAAGTCCAAAAGCTGCCTGTGGAGGCTGGCAGGCTGGAGGCACACTAAAGAGGCTCTCAGCTGGCAAAATCCCTCCTTTCTCAGGAGAGGTCAGCCTGCACTACATAGTGAGACCCTATCTCAGACAACCAACCAACAACAAAAATGATCCAAAACCAAACAAAAGGGAGAGAGGGAGGGAGAGAGAGAAGAAAGAGAGAGAGGGAGAAAAGGAAAGAAAAAAAGACCAGGTCCAGGAGCCTCTGCCCTGCGCCTTCGCTCCCTATCCAGGGAGCCTGCACAGGCGCAGTTCCACAACCTGCCTCTGGGGGGCCCTTGGCCCCCGAATGGCTCTGAAGCAGAGCCTCCTGTCATTTCTGGCCCCTGGGGTGGGGATCACAGTCCCTGGTTTCCAGGAAAATGAGCCCCCAGAACTGTAACCTCAGCTCTGTAGAGCTGCTGTCTGCATTCTCCCTGTTCGTCGAGGTCAGCACCTGAGATAGCACAGCTCACACCCTCACCCCTGTACCCCTGCCCATGCAGCAGGCCATGGTTGTTCATAGAATCCTTAGAGGAAATTCTGCCTTTGACAAAGGGATGCCATGCCAGAAGGCAGGGCATCATGGGCACAGGATGCTTCTCCCTTGCTCATGACAGCATCCCTCAGGGACCCCTCCTGAGCCCTGTGGCTCTGGCCCACCTGAGGGGTGTACCTGAGCCATGTGTAGCCCTGATTCCTGGAGGCAGCCACCAACGACCTGCTTGCCTCACCCTGGCGCCAGGAACCAAAGGCAGAAAGAAGGCAGATGGTGGCCTGCCTGCTGCTGTTGGGTTGTACCTGCTGGGGGCCAGGGAAGGAGCCTGAGTCTCCACCTTTCCTGAGGACTGATCCTTTCCCTCAGGAACCTCCACAGCAGCCCAGCAATGCCACCCACATAGAGACAGGTGGGAGGATGTGGGGGCATGGTCTAGAACCCAGAAACGGCTCATGCATCCTGGTGACCCCAAAGCAGTTGCAGCTGTGCTATGACATGAAGCCCTCGCTGACATTCTGGCCCATCCCCCATGAGCTGTTCTGAACTATGCTGCAGGTGTGCCTGGGAGGACACCCTTCAGAGCACTGCTAAATTCAGGCTGGGGAGCAGGAGCATCCTTTCTGGTGAAATGCACTTGCACCACAGTGGCAGAGCTGGCCACATCTGTGCTCCCAGAGGCCCTGCAGCCTGCAGCCCACTCCAGTGTGGCTCCCATGACACCCTGGGGTGAGTGGAGATGTTGCTGGGTGGCACCTGGGCTCCCCTTGAGCTGCGGCTACTTTGTGACAAGCACAGTCCTCCCTTCAGCTGTGGTGGGCAGCACAGCTCCTTCAGGGCCCAATGGTCACCAAACCCTCACTGCTGGGTTCTTCCCTTGCCCTGACTTCCTCCTGAGGTGCAGGGGACCCTTCCTGAGTGATGTAGCGCAGCTTCTCTGTCCACTCACATCAGGACTCCTGGAGCACCCTCTCTCCCTCATGTGGAGCTGCCCAACTGAGCACTAAACACCATTGTCAGGAGGTGCCTTGGGTTCAGGGCACCAGAGAGTTGGGGCTGGAGACCCCGGTGTGGCAGGAGGTGCTGCAGTCCCCAGGGCAGCCTGTGCCCTGGAAAACTGGCTTCTTGGTCATCCCTGGTGCCTCTCTTGCTTGCTGTGCTGTGTGCAGAGCTCCTGCAGTGGCCTTGTCCCAGGAACATTAGCCTGTGAGGAGGCCTGAGTTCCTGCTTCTGTGGGGGACATAAGGGAGGGTAGAGGGCCCACTGAGGGACAGTTTTCTTACCATCCCCTTTTCTAGCCAGTCGCCACCATGGGCTCAGGAACCCCAAGACCCGGCCACTCTTGCTGGATCCCTGACATTGGCATACAGGCCTAGATACAGAAGCTTCGGGGCTCTCAGCTTGGAGGATTCATTGGTGTTAGACAGACAGATGGGGGAGGGTGCTCAGGGCAGCACCTCAGTCTCCCCATCTATCAAATGGACATGGAAGAAGATCCCACTCTCTTGGCTGTGGAGGGCTCAGTAAATTGTGTGTGTGTGTGTGTGTGTGTGTGTGTGTGTGTGTGTGTGTGTGAAGTATGAGGCACAGAGCAGCCATTTCAGAAATCAGGGTTGTTTTTTGGTGTGTGTGTGTGTGTGTGTGTGTGTGTATGTGTGTTTTCACTCTGCTCCTGGGTCATGGAGGACTCCATGCCTGGATGGGACAAGGAGCCCTGGAGCTCCTGGGGTGTCAAGGCACTTTCAGGGCTACATACAAGAGATAGAGAGATGGCTGCTCTTTCCCAGGGCAGGCAGATGGAAGAGGAAGGACGCACTCCTGGGAGCTGGGGGAGCCAAGTATTTAAAGGCAACTGTGTCTTTGGAGCCACCTCTTGCCCTAGCAAAGCATGCTCACTTCCTAGCTCATCCTGGGGAGGGGGGCAGCATCCCACTAACCTGCCAGAGACCTGCATTAGCAAACAGCTTGCTAATTGTCCCTAGCTCTTGAAAGCACTCTTGACATTTCGCAGCTTTGTGTTACAATAGTAATTTGCAGCTCCTACAAAGTCACCTATAAATAGTGGGACAGACCTCTGCAAGAGCAAGGAAGGCCTGAATAGCATAATTACCCCAGGCAGTGAGGTGCACCAGCATCTGCCTCAAGGCCACGTGGCCTTGTGACGCCCAGCACAGCCCAAGACCTTGAGACGTAGCAGGTCCCGTAGGCACATGCACAGGACAGGCGGTAGAGCAGTGCTTCCAGGCGTCCAGCCTGGGCCACATGCATTCCTGCATCCCCACTGAGCATGCCCCCTGCGGAATGTACAGTGGTGACAGTCACCGTGTAAAGCTTCCAAGAGTGGGGACTCAATCTCAGGCCATCAGCTCAGTCCCACAGAGCCTTCAGATTTCACAATATAGCCACCAGCTGGGAGCCCTGGCTCTCAGGGTTTGTACCCCAGGCTGCACATGGGAGGGAGCTCAGGCTGTGTACCTCCTGCCTGGAGTCTGGAAAGCTGGCCCCCAGAGCCTCATGGGGTGGGATGGAGATGCGTGCAAATGACCAGGTGCTGTGTAGGTGGCCAGGCCTTTAGAACCACTCCGGGGCTGGGCTGTGGCTCCCCTTCCCATACTGGCTTGGGGGCCAGGAGCTCCCCTTCTAAACTACGTCCTCCCTTCCCCTGGGCTTCCATCCTCCTGGCTTCCTCCCACCACCAGCATAGTGTGGTCATCCTCCAGGTCATCCTCGGTCCCTTCCTGGGGTCCTGCTGTCCTGGGTCTCACTCTGAGTCCTGCCCAAATCCCTAGGCCTTGCTGGGTTCCACTCCAGGTCATGTCCCTTTGCAGATGACATTTAAGGTGTAGCAGCTCCAAGGGCCATGGGGAGAGTGAGGATGGCATGATTGTGTCAAGGGCATGCTTGGGGCACCCAGCCTCCAAGCCCCTCTGCTGTCCCTACGAACAGGCTGGCACCACTAGGCAGAGAATGGGATGCTGCTGGAGCCTCTGTCCACAGTGGTCATGCTGTGGCCTTCTTGGAGGATTCCTACAGCCTGGAGCCCTAGGTGAGGACCCGTTGCCAAGCCTACTGTTCTGTCCTCTGATGGAGCTCCCCAAGGCTTCTCCTGTGACAGGGAGTTTTGGGGTCCCTGCTGGTCTGTTTTGAGGTCCCACATCTTGTGTGGCCAACTAGGCTGAGCCCACTCAGGAAGCCTCTCCACTAGCCTGGAAGGCCCCTACCTAGCTTCTCTCCACAGTCTCTGCTCTGGGACACAAGCAACTGTTCTATTGGGAAGCAACACATCCTCCCTGCTCAGAGGCATCTGATGGGCTCAGCCCTGATGATCCCCATGAGTCACCAGGGCCAGGCTGAGCCTCCTCTACATGGAGGTGCATAGCAGCATCACATCTCCCCACACCAGCCTCACCTGTGGGTGCCTGTGCCCCCCAGAGAGCCACCAGGGTGTCAGGAGGTAGGGCCCCCTTCATGCTTCCCCTTCCAGGTCCTTGAGGAGCGCCTTCAAGAGAGCTCAAAATACCTATCTCCAGAAGCACTGGCATTAAGCACCATAGACTTACTCAGTCTCAGCCATGTCTCCTGTGTCCATGCCCACACTGCTGAGTTATTTCCAGCACCGTTGGACCCTGTACAACCTCTGTCCAGAAGGTCCAGAGAGATAGGCTGCTTGGAAGTGGAGTCTTTGCGAGGTGACAGGTGTTGGCAGGCTCAGACCCCACTCCCAGCAGCTCTGCCACATTTCCCTTACCACTGGGCAGCTCTAGTGTATCCCAGAGAGTCATGTCTGTGCTGCGGACAGAATCCCCAGGCTGTTTCTGCCAGATAAGGTCTGTACTGCAGAGCCACACCCCAGTCCTCCATTCTTCATTTGGAGATAGGCTGTCTCTGAACTGTCAAGGCTGCTCTGAAGCATATGATCCTCCTGCCTCAGCCTCCCAAGTAGCTGGGATTGCAGGCAGGTGCTGCTGTGTGTGGTATGCATCCTAGAGACCTGTGAAGTGGGAAACTGGACTGTGGAAGTGGTGATTAGTGACACATTTCACGTTGCCCTTCCCAGAAGGCAGTTGAGGGACCATGGGTTTGGTTAGAAGTGGTCCTATCTCACACTGTCCCAGGCCTGTGGGCAGGGAGAGGTTTTCAGGTCCCATGCAGGGTCAATTCCAGTTTTCTCACCAGTGCAGTGAGGGGCATCTACATCTGCCCTAAACAGCGAAGCTTCTCTTTCAGGGTTGTAGCCAAATTCTTTCCAGTGGAGGAAGAAAGTGAAGCTCAGAATCCATTTGGACCCCAAGGAGGACACGGCCCTAGGCTGCTGGGTAGGGAGTGTGGCCCGGAGGAAGGCCATGGCCACAGTGTCCTCAGGCAACTGGCAGGTCCAACAGTGGGCTCATGTTGTGACCACTCTAGCTGGCTTCTCCTGCTGATAGGTTTTCAGCAGTGCAGTACAGAAATAGGAAAGGTAAAAGAAGGCTTTATTAACTCCAAAAGCAGGGAGATGATCGAGGGCAGATGGGACAGGTAGATCCTCTGGCCTGAGACAGAGAAAGCTGAGGTTTTTATAGCCTTTTTCTAGGGGTGGAGCTTGAGGGGATGTTTAGAAATATCTGAGGAGCTGATTGGGGTCTTCCCTGAGGTGGTGGGAAAGGTAAAAGGATATTGTACCATGGGCTGAGTTGGAGAAGGGGAGAGGTGGTCTCTGGGAAGATAAGGTATTGTTTTAAGGGCTTCGGCTGTATTAGATGACCACCATAATAATTCAGCAATTCATACGTGGGCCGGAACCTATCACTACCTGTGCTGTGATTTCTGGCCCCACAATGCAGAAGGGGAGCTATAATACCCCAGGATGTAACGGACAGAAATGCAAGCATGGCCCATGGCCCAGTGAGCCCTGAGAGTTCCAGATTGTCCAATTTCAATCACAGTCACTATTTCTGAATGATGATTTTTAGCAGAAGCTGTTTAGATGGGTAGAACCCACAGCTGAGTGTGGGGCTGCATTCCTGTGACCCCAGCATGAGACAGGAGGATCATAAATTTGAGCACAACTTGGGCAACCTAGCCATTTAACAAGATGTTTTCTTAAAAAAATAAATAAATAAACCCAGGTGTGATGGTGTACACCTGTAATCCCAGGACTTGGGAGGCTGAGGCAGGAGGATGGCTGTGTGTTCAAGGCCAGCCTGGGACAAGTTAGACCTTGCCTCAAAGAAAACTCCATAAAAAAATTATAAAAGGCTGGGGATATAGCTTAGTGCAGATGATAATCCTCATTACTGAGAAAAAAAAAGAGAGAGACTGGGATAAGAGAGAAAGAAAGAAGGGTGGGAGGAAGGGAGGAAGGAAAGAAGAGGGGAAGAGAGGGAGGGAGGGAGAGCTAAAGAATTTCCAATACCAGATCTTGAGGCTTACCGTGACACCAGAGACGGGCAGCATAGAGTGGGCAGAAAATGTGTCACCCCTTGGGATGAGCCTCTTTGGTGTCCCGGGGTTGGATGAACTCTGGGTTGGCTTTCTTCCTCCTCTTCCTCCTCCTCCTTTTCCCTCTCCTGCTCCTCCTCCTCCTTCTCCTCCATGTTCCCCTCCAATGTCCATTGTCCCAGGTGCCCTGCAGACCATGGGTTCTTCCTCCTGGACACCGGCATTGGATGTGCACAGCCACACGTGCCCTGCAGACTTCAAGTCATCTCTGGGCTGTGCCACACCCAGGTGCTGGCCACTCTAGGAGCATGGCTGTTACACCCTCTCTTTTAGGAAGTAATTGTGTGCGAAATGCACTTGCCTAGTACAGATGTTTTAAATAGCTTTGATCTGTGGTTGATTGGCTCACCAGACACTATGGGATGCCCAAGCCTGAGAGCTGCCTGTCCTCCAGTCTTCCAGAGACATGGTGGACACCACTGTTGTTTTGTCCACACCCTTCTGAGGTTGCTGTTCCACTTCAAGTGTCATGGGGATTCTATAGCAATGCTCCCCACCCCTCTGCTGACCTGGCCACCCTGCTCTGAACTCCTCTGTGCATTGGTGGTGTCTCACGTCTACCATCCCTTCCATTGACTTCATCAGCCAGGTGAGGAAGAGGGTTCCAAGTTCCAGCTCTGCTCAGCAAGGGCCTGTCTCAGGGGAGGGCACTTTCCTAGCATGCCCAAGACTCTGGGGTCCAGCCTTAGCACTGCTGAGAAAAAAAGACAAACAGGATGAAGGAGGGGGATGAAAATAGGAAGTCCTGATGTGACTGGGTGCCCTCGAGGGCTGCCTGCTCTGCCACAGGACCCATTTCTGGAGGATGAGACTCTGACAACACAGGAAAGGCATTGCTGTGAGAGGGGTCAGCTGTCCTGTGCACCCTGAACTGAACTCAGGCAGAGGCTGTGACCAAGGCCAGAGGGACAGAGAGGACACAGTATTGGGGGTGCAGGTCCAGAGACATCAGTGCTGGCCCTGGGGACATAGCACAGGGCTTTCAGATACACTGAGTGACACCCGGCAGAGCTTGGGGACAGGGAAAACTTCCCATGAGGATAGGTACTCCAGAAGCAGATTGATGAGGCCTCCTTAGAATGCAGGGGCATTTTTAGGACAGTGACAAACTGTCCCCACCGTGGAGGAACACAGCAGAGATGGGAAGCGATACCTTCCAGCTGGGAAATTTCCACAGTTAGTGTCAGGGATGCTGTACAACCTGGCCACACATAATTTAAAACCCAGAAGCAAAAGACAACTTTGCAAGCCCTCTGTAAATTCAGGAATTTAAAAATGGGCTTCTGAGCAACAAAGGTCAGGGAGGATAGGGAGATGAGACACTCTAGGGAAGGCAGAAGGAGAACTCAGCTCGAGTGGTGTCTTCTCTGCGACAGGCCAGGCTGGGGACCCTGGGAAATCACTGCACCCACACTACAGCACTGCTGGACCAAGCAGGAAGACACAGCCCGGGCTGACAACAGAACTCCCAACCCCTGTGCCCTGCCAGCCGCATGTTTCTGGGCAGGCTTGTCCCCAGACTGGGACTGGAAGACACCTAGAAGCATCCTCAGGGTCTGGTAAAACTACTGGGGTCCTTGCCCAAAACAACGCTCAAACCAGTGTGGAAGCCCACAGGAGGCAGCCCTCTCCCAAGCCTGCCTCCTTAGATGCTCAGCAGAGCTCTGAAGCCTGGGCCTCATCTGGGAACAGGGAACACCTCATCATCATCGTCATTGTCGTCATCGTCGTCGTCATCATCATCATCATCATCATCATCATCATCATCATCATCATC
>NDGN011411723.1:0-11380 GCA_002564285.1 Tympanoctomys barrerae
CTGGCTACTGGCTACCTGGCTACTGGCTACCTGGCTACCTGGCTACCTGGCTACCTGGCTACCGGCTACCTGGCTACCTGGCTACTGGCTAAGGGTGCACAGTGGTTCCCATGGCCACAGGTGCGCTGTCCTTGGTCCGGGTTTCCCCCAGCCGGTGAAAAAGGCGAGTACCCTCCAGGAAGATATTCTGAGACAAAGGGAGCAAGAGAGAGCACATTCATATGACTTTTATTGCTCCGTGTTGTTATAATTGTCCTATCTTATGCCACTGCTTATTGCCATTAATCTCTTACTGTGCTTGAATTATAAGTGAAACTTCTGAACAGGTGCAAATAGGAATAAACATCAGTCACCAGGGGTCTTGGACAGCAGGAGACGAATGCAGTCCCAGACCCCACCCGACCCCCACCCACCCATGAGGCCAAACAGCTCAAAAGGGTAAAAGAAAAGGCAGGCACCAGGCCCTCCCACGGCCCTGCTAAGGTCGGTACACCTCCTTGCTCCGTCATTAATACTCCTCGTGGGCAAAGGCCACACATATGTGACATTCTTCTTTCTCTTTTCCCCTTTCCCTGCTCTCTCCCTTCTGGAGCATTCATATTTTTATCCCTGAGAAACAAAAAGTGTGTTCACTAGAAGTCACACAAACAGTCTAAACGTTGAGCCTTTCCCCTCCTGCAAGACCTTTCCAGATGCCCGGCTGGCTGGCTCCCAGGCAATTCTGGCTCTCTCACCTTCTAGAATTTTCCTGTCTCCATCACAATCTCTTCCTCCATTCCAGGCTCTGTCCTCTCAAGGCCCCTTTTCCCTAGCTCCATCATGGGCAGGCGGCTCCCGAACGCTCCTCCTGGCCCTCAGGTCCCCACCTGGGGGCCCCAGGTCTGTTCCACTCCAACTTAAGACTGATCTCCCACAGCAAAGTGGCTTGAGGGCCACGTCACTGTAGGAGGCCCCAGAGCCACCCATCCCACAGCCACAGGGCTGCACAGACTGGCTCTAGAGTCCTGGAACTGCATAATGAACGCACTTGGATATCCCAAGCGACTGTGTGCAGAATAACTCGTCTCTTCCTCCCCAGGGGCAGCATAAAGAGCCAGCTCAGTGGATCTGTGAAGACTCGATGTAACGCGGCATCTTTCTAAAATACTGCCTGCACTGTGTGTGTCTGCAATCTGCAGCGGATCCTCTCAGCCAGGCCCGGCTGGCCCCAGCCCCACGTCGGTCCTCATGTGGAGCCTGCACTGCGGCCCCTCCTGCCCTTCCTTCCTAGTGGGTTCCCGCTCACCTTTCCAGGGCTCTTTCAGGCCAGTAGACTTGGATTAATACCCCACGAGGTGACCCGAATGCAGCTTTCCAGGAGCAGGAGTGGGGTTCAGCTTCTCTTCTTCGAAGGTCCAGAGGTCAGGTGTAACCTGCCGCGGCCCATTTCCAGCAACCAGCTTTGCAGGCAGGGGTCACAGGGAGCAGAGTGGGGCGAGACACGCGGCTGTGACCGCCGGTACCTGCTCCTCCATCCCCAAGGCACCTACCACCCCCTTGCACAGCTATGGCACCCTGTTCAAGAGGCTCCAGCAGAACCCAGCAGCTGCTCCAGCAGTCCCCTCTGACACAGCGATCTGTCCCTTAGCTGGCAGGACGGCTGCATACCCACACTCCATTCTCCCCAGCAGACACTGTGTAGCACTCCATCGGGGCCAACAAGGAATAAATAACTTGTTTATGAGGTCTGCACTGTAAAATTTGGCAGAAGCTTGCTCTGCAGCAGGATCCGCACGTGCAGACCAACCCGCACTTCCTGGGCTTCGCACCACCAGATTTCCTAGAGACTCGTGCCAGGGGCTGGGCTTTGTCTCAGCACACTGCCCTATGTACACTTGGCTAACCTTGATGGGTACAGGGACGGCTTTCTATATTTCTACTAGGCCACTAGTAGTGCTGTGTGCCTGAGAAACCGCACTTAGATTCATTTTCCCTTTCTACGAGTGACAAAAGGAGGCTCAGAAAGGTTAGTGGATTGGTTAAAATCATTCTTCAGCTGATCCGCAAGCTTTCTTCAATACCCACCAGTGTCAGATGGTGCCTGTCCCCTTGTAATAAACTCATGATCCCTAAAGGTAAGGATGAGGTGGGGGCCCTTGCTCCTAAAGGGGCAGAAGAGGGAGGCGTCTGGGGGACAGCAGGCTGCCCCGCCCACCATGACCACTATTATCCCTCAGCAGTTCCCTGAAGCCACCCCTTGGGATAACAGCTCTGGTGATTCCCACCCCTGCAGCCTCCATCCCACTCCAGCATCTAGAACCACCAGGTACAGCAGGTGAAGTCATATGGATTTCCCAACATGCACGCAGGCCCCAAGGACTGGGATTGCACCCTGGGCCCCGGCCTGTCCCCAGCCCAGACGCACTTCACGCTCACCCTCTGGCTTGCCACCCAAGACTACTCTGCCGATCTCCGTTCTCTGTCCTCCCCACACATCCCAGCCCGCCATCTCCTCACACACAGGGGGAGCCTCCCCGACAATCTCCGGCCTACAGCACAAGGACAGGATGCCTACCCACTCCTCAGTGGACTGCTGCAAGATTTAAGTTTGTAATCCTTTTAGAACTGTGTCTGACACAAAATAAATAAAAGCATTCAACAAATACCAGCTCCATCACTGTTCTGGTTTGTCTACCTTCTGGGAGCACAGCAGAACCCATTCCATTAGCATTCACCGGAGCAGGGCCCCTCGCACTGAAGAGTGTGGGGACAGGGCCCGAGCTCCCTGGGGCCGAAGCCCTGCTGGCTTTCCCACTCTCTCGTGAGCTGGAATCACCTGAATGTACACAGCCCTCCCCTCCTGTTCCTCTGAGCGTCCCCCTGAATGCCCTGGCTGTGTTAGCTGCTGTACCAAAGTACCACCACCCAGTGTGTGGCTCTAGAGCAACACAACTCAACCTAATTCTGGAGGTCAGAAGCCTGCTCTGAATTCAAGGTGTCGGCAGGCCTTGATCCTTCCAGAGGCTGCAGGAGAGAACCTGTTCCCAACTTTTCCAGCTTCCTTTAGCCCACGGCTCCCTTCCTCACCCCATTCCAATCTCGAGTTTCAGTCAGCAACTATCCTGCTACGGACTCAAGCTGCCACCTCCCTCCTCTAAGTACCTTGCTGGTGACATCAGGCTCACCCCGTAATCCAGAATGATTTCCCCATCTTGAGAACCTTAACTTAATCACCTGTGCATAGTGCTTTTGTCAGGTCAGACACAACCACAGGTTCCAGGGAAGGGGAGATGGGTGAGCCCTGGAGCCACTGACAGAACACACCTCAGTTTAGGGTGGTCTTGTGGACCTACACCTGCCACCTCACCAGATTCCTTGGTTTCTTAGAACTTGGATTAGCCCAAAGATAGGCTTTCTATAGTTTAGATGTGGGACTTTTCTTCCCAGAGGTTCATGGGTTGGAAGCCTCGTCCTCAGTATATGGTGGTGGATCTTTTAGAAGTGGAACCTAGTAGGAAGTACTTGAGCCACTGCAGGGGGCCGGAGGAGATATGTTCTTGAAAGGGGTTGGGACATTTCTCAGGAAAATGCCATACAGTTGCTATAAGGGCCTGAGCCTAGCCCACCCCTGCCTCTCTTGCTTCCCACCTGGCAATATAATCTCTCCCTCACTCACACACAAACTTCCGCCCTAATGCTGCCATCTTCCATCAGCTCTGAGGTCCTTCCCAGAGCCCAGCCAACGCCAACACCACACCCTTCAATCTCCAGGACTGGGAGCTAAATGAACCTCTTTTCTTTACAAATATAGTTTGTATTAGGTAGTTCCTTATAGTCATGAAGAGATGGACTAATACATCGCTCTACTATTACTAAAAGTGGAGCTCAGTAAATTTCACAGTTGCATTATGCAGATTAATCATACATGAAGGGCAGATCAGCAGGCAAAGGGCACAAGTGGAAAAGCTAGGTGTGGGGTCACCAAAATAATTGGGGCAGAAAACATGTATGGTGGGCAAAAGTATTTTAGAGGAAAAACCCATAGGACTCTGATGATGACAGGATGGTAAGAAGAGAGTATACAGAGCTGGGCAACAGTGGCACCACCGCTTGAGAACAGAGGAGGAGACATGAGGTTGCGTGGGAGAATGAGGAACTTGGGTTCGGACCTTTTCAATTTCAGAGGCCTGGGACGCATCGGAGTAGAGACAGAGCTGGCAGTGGGCTATTCCAGAGGCTGCAGGACACAGCCTCCCAGGGAGGACACTGCGCATGACAGAACGCCTGGCCAGCGATGGCGGCAGGCGTCGGGGCCGGTGGTGAGCCCTGCAGGCTCCTAGCTAAGGTCTACCTCATCCCACTCCAGCTTTCAGTGTCAGCCCTGTCTCGCTGCCTTGTCTTTCAGGGGCACTGCACAGTCACCATTCCCAGAGCCATGTCACCTTTCACTTCAGAACACACCTCAGTTTAGGGTGGTCTCGTGGACCCAGAGAAGAAGGGCTCCGCAGGGTCCAGCTCTAACAGCCTGCCCCACAGACTCAGCCAGGAGTCCCTCTGCCCACCACAGAGGGCCCTCAGAGCCAGCTCCCTGACTCTTCAGCCCTAGCCATGCTTAACGGATCCCACAGAGACACGGAAACCTCTGGACATCTTTTTATCCTCACACCGCCCGCGGCAAGTCTCACACAGGAGTCAGCAAGCTATGGCCGCTGGTCCAAATCTTTCCTGCTGCTTTTACTACAAAGTTCTATTGAAAACAGCTGTACACATTCATTTATGAATTGTCTTCCTGCCTTCCATTACAAGGGAAGAGTTTAGTAACTTCCAGAGAAGACCCTTTGGCTCCCAAAGCCTACAGTATTTACTATCCCACACAAAAAAAAAACATTGCCAAGCTCTACACTAGATATCTTCCTCCCCACTGTCACATAATGGCTCTGTATCATGTGGGACGACGTACGGAGTGAGGGAACAAGCCACTGCCCCTAGCTCATCTGGTACAGGGATACAGCCATGTCCTCTCGCAGGGACCCAACCATCATCTCTGCTTCCAAGCCTCTCACCCACTCCTCTCAATCCCAGGAGGCTTTCTCACTCCCCTTCCTACTTCCTGTTAGATGGGAACATCCTTCTTACCACGCCCTCCACCCCACTATAGGACTTGAGAATAAGACCATTCTCAGGCCTTCTGACCTTGCTGTCAGCATATGATTCTTTTTTGAGCAAAATTTTTATTGGAACACAACTATATCCATTCATGTGTTAATTGTCCGTGTCTGCTTTGTACTACAACAGCAGAGTTGGAGAATGAGGTTCTTTTTCTCTCGCAGCAAGTCTTGCTTTCCGCAGCTGTAGTCTCTTTAGAGACTCCAGAAAATCAGTGTTGAGATGCAAAGCTGAGCAATGAGCTCTTTGTTCTACATAATTCCTGTTCTTCTCCCAACGCAATGGAGGACAAGTGCTGCAGGGTAACATGATTTACAAGAAGGGAAAAAAAAAGTAGGTCAATTTGGATTGTCACAAATATTATTCTTGTGATAAATACACTAAAGGCCAAAAAGTTTCCACCCAGCAGAACCTGAGATGTAGAATGCAACTTGGAAAATTGGGGCAGGACCCCAGGGGCAGCGGGCCACAGATGGCTTTGCTGACCATTCCCGGACTATCATGCGCACCCCTGGAGTCCTCCTGCAAATGCAGCTCATGCATGGAAGGTGAGAAAAAGGAGGCTACAGGAAGTTGTGGACAGAGCTTCAGATCAGTCCCAGAGTCAGCCAGAGAGGCGAGTCTCAGGTGAGCACCTGGGGGAGGCCGCTTTAGGGGAGCCACGTGCTCCACACCGGTGCAACCCCACAGTCCACAAGTTCCAGGAGCAAAGGGATGACACAAATGGAATGCCAAGGAAATGAAGGTCACCTCCCAGCTGTACACGGACCCCAGCTCATATAACACTAGGAATTTCTTTCCAATAAGAAGCCCCCAGAAAGTTGTCCTCACTGAGCAGCCTTCTAGCTCTTCACCTCCGATGTGAGAAGTCATGCCCCAGAGCCGACACCTCAGATGAGCCCAAGATACTGGGAGCACACCTGTGCCCAGCGGGGTCATTCACAGGTGACACGAGCCACATGATGCACCCTGCCCTCATCCAGATGGGGCTAAACGGCCCTCTGTGATGACAAGGATGGAATACGGAGTAAAACGCACTAGCTACTACCTCCTTTCATCTGCTCCACAAACGTCAAAGGCCAACCAAGACCATTAATAAATAATAAAACTGCAAAAGAATTTTTTACATAAACAGAAAATCTGACCTTACCACAAGGAAAAGAATTCTTTTTTCTACTTAATACCAATTAGTATCCTTAGGTAGAAATCTAAAAATGATGCAATAACAAAATAGGACAAATATTAAGAAAACCCAAAAACTATGAAGAAGAGTAATGAAATCAATCATGGCTATTGTATAAAATAATGTTGACTCCCACCTGCAGTCTCCAGAGGATTAGGGAACCACAGTGCACATCTGCAGCCAAGCCGGAAGGAAAGGTACCAACCAGAAATTAATGTCACCCCGAGCTGAGGTCCAAGGCAGAGCAGAGGCCGACCTGCAGCAACTGGCAGCCTCTGTGCAGAAACGTTCAGCATGATGGTTTGCACCTGCTCCTGCTGCAGTCTCATTACTGACCTGCTCTTGCAGCCACGTGACCAGATAGGCAGAAAAGACCTCTTCTCTGATGAGCTCGCTCCCCCCAAGGCCCAGGGTCTCTCCACTATCTCAACCAACTCAATCCCAACACAGAGCACACTTCTGTCCTTTGCTGTATACATGTGGTGACCTGGATCTCTTAGGTCCTTGCCTGTGGTTCTTTCCTCCTGCTAGCCTGCACCGTTTCCCTGTATTAAAAGCCTTACGCAAGGACACACGACGCAGGCTCTCAAATACTTTCAATTGCCTAAACCTGGGTCACTGGTGCGATTACTTGTTAAAACTTCAGTAAATGGTCTGTGAGACAGGACTGAAGAAATCAGCCAGATTATAAAGTAAAAGACAACGAAATGAAAAATAAGAGATGAAGTTAAAATGCTCAGAAAGTAAAGACAGGAGCCCAAACACCTAACAGAGGTTGCATAAAGAGAGACAGATGAAAAAAAAAAAACAAAGAATGGATTTTCAGCATTAAGGAAAAGACGCAGGATGGCTGAGATCCTTCACTAAATGCTACAAGACATCACAACACCAGGAACAAAGAGCACACCCTAGAGTCACCTGAGGAGGAAAGGACATTAGATTACCAACCAAAGAAGACAGACCCCTTTGCCATCAGATGTATTGTTAATGGTTAGCTAAAAAGACAACGGCATGCTCGCCACCAAGAAAGTGAAAACAGAAAGGCTGAAGACGCAGAACTTTGAGAAGGGAAAGAAAAGAAGCCAAGGAACAGAGTTCTCGTGTTACCTGGCACCTTGGCACACTGTCTGAGTTGCAGTTTCCATAAACCTAAATTACTTTTACCATTATCCTCATAATCATCACTTTCTCAAAAGGTACACAGTTAGCCTCCTACCCAAGGCTTTGCTTTGTGGTGTTTCACTTTCTCATGGTCAATCATGGAATAAAATGTTAAGTGGAAAATTCTAGAAATAAACAATTCATAAATTTTAAATTACATGCTGCTCTAAGTAGCATGAAGGAATTCCAACAGCACACTGCTCTGTCCAGCCACGGACATGAACTATTGCTTTGTCCAGTGTATCCACATTATATGCGCTACCTACTCGCTAATCATCTAATAGCCATTTCTGCTATCAGATCGAATGTCACGCTATCACAGCACCTGTATGCAGATAACCCCAATGTTCCTGAATAATGGCCCCAAATACACAAGACAATGCTGCAAGCAATTCAGATACAACAGAGAAGCTCGAATGTGTTTCCTTTAGGTACACAAAAGAAGTCTCAACTTAGTAGCAAAAGAAAAATATCATGCCAACAGTGGTAAAGAACAAATCTATCCATAAATTTATGAGGAAGGAATAAAATTTGTACTAGTTTTGCTGTCAACACTAAAACTGTAACATTTAAGCCACAGTGCAAGATAAATAAAAGAAAAACATACTATAGGGCTTATGTCGAGAGCTCCACACTCCCCAGGCTCCCGGCACTGTGGAACTCTCCCTCACGCACATGGAGAACACAACCACATATACAAAGGAATGTGTTGTCGCTGCCAAGAAGCGCTCACCCCAGGTCCTCTGTCCACATGGACGCACCGCTTCTCTAACTCATCCCGGAACTCTGTTACTAGAGTCCATCCCTGTTACTGAAAGCCCTGCATCTGGGCTACTGGGAACAGACACAGGAATAATTTGACATCACTGAGCAGGGGGCTCTGACATGCCAGCTTAGGTGGTTCTGGGTTTAGTTCTTTTTGTCTGTCTGTCTGTCTGCCTTTGTCTGTCTGTCTATCTGCCTGCCTGTCAAAATCAGTCAGTCAGTCAATCTATCTTTCTTTCTTCCTCTTTCTTTCTTGTTTCCCATTAATAGTGGAGCAAGAAAAAAAGTAAAGTATGACAAAATGTGAGTGTGCATGTGCACATGCACATGTGTTTGCACGCATGTGTGTGCATTACAAGGAGAATGACAGACCTGCAGTCAAGCAAACTGCTCCCTCAAATGTATTTCCTCACTTTTTTTATTTTATTATTTTTTAATTAATTTTATTGAGAAATAAATAACAAGAGACAGTTGCAAAACAGGTTAGTAACTCAGTTACAATAATTAATACCTTATATGTTATTGTCTTCATAGTAGTTTTCCTCGCTTTTTAAAGGGAGCCTGCCAGGCCTCTCATCTTCTCAGGCACCAAATGCAAAGGCAGACCCGAGAGGGGCCCTGGTGACATCGATGCTGCATCTGACGGCATGGAAGGTGCCAAGCAAATGCTCTGCGGCTTTGACTTTTGCTGGCAGTGTATCAAAAATCAGTGGGGTTTAGGTGGGAAAAAACACCTGTTGCATCAGAAGGTTCTGAAGAGTACACATTCATGGTGACTAAGCGGCTAAGATCAAACAGGTAGAATTAACAGAATCACTTCAAGTTCTGCTGATGATTCCAAAAATGTATTTGAAAAGCAGTGTTTGTATTCACTACCAGGGACATTCTAGTCCTCCCTCAGCATCTGTGGTGGGGCTTTTCCCAGGAGCTCCTTTCCGAAGGACCCTAAAGCCCGTAGATGCTCAAGTCGCCTGTATAAAGTGCTACCTTATTTGCACAGAACCTTGTACATCCTGCATTCTTAAGCCATTTCTAAATGATTTATGCGTAATGCAGTGCAGTGCTATAGAAATAGCTGCCATCCTTCATTATTCAGAAGAAAAAGACAAAGAAAAGTACTGGGGGCCGGGGAGATGGCTCAGTAGAACAAGCGCTTCCCTAGCAAGCCCAAGGGCCTGAGTTCAATACCTAGTTTCACTAAAAAAAAAAAGAAAGAAAGAAAGAAAAGTTCTGTACATGTACAGGCACAAGTTTTTCCTAATATTTTCCATTTGTATTGGACAGAATCTATACGTGGGAATCCGTGGCTATGGAGGGCTATGTCTATAATTTCCATTATAGAGACAAAGCTAAAGTTAGCACCTTTGTTACAATTAGATAAAGTCAAGGCTTACTTTTTAAATTCACTTTTTCATAAAGTTCTGAATTTCCATGAAAGAATTTTCTTACGTGCTTAAGGATTTTTGGACAGTTCACTTGCATGGCTAAATGATACAGAACCCAGCCCCAGGCTCTAGTAACTGCAATGCAAGTGGTGTGTTTATGTTTGTTAGGTTCTCAGCACTCAACTCACCCACTTCCTCCTCCTTCCTCGGCAGCCAGTACTTTAACACCCCAATTCCTGCGGGCATCATTTACCACCATCCGCCTCACCATACTGTGTCTTCGAGGTAAAATATGACACATTCATTAGCAGGTGGGAAAAAAAGAAGGTAAGAGCAGTCCATGATTAAACAGATACTATAATTTCAAGAGATGATATAAAAGGTAGAGAAAGATGAGAGTATAGAAACCCTCAAATGTAAGGTGAGTAAGTTTTGGGGACCTAACAGCTTGACAGCAGCAGGTAATAATAATGTACTGACTATAAAAATTGACTACAGGAGTAGGTCTCCAATAGTCTCACTACAAAAACAAAAAACAAAAAGGTCACTGTGTCAGGAAATGCATATGTTAATTAGCTGAACTGCACGAATCATTGCATAAAACATATGAAACACTATGTTCTCCACCTTAAATACATACGATCATGTCTCCAAGAGCCCCTGGAGGGCCAGGTAACCCCCTGGGCAGGAGTAGAAGTTAGGTAGGTCTGATGCCTCGGCATGCTGAGGGTCCCTGAGTCTGGAAATACCTTTGATTCAGCCAGTCTCCCTAGGAAGGCCTGCAGCTGCTTCAGGCCAGCATGCAGGGAGGCATGGAGCCAGGAAGGCTAAACAGGACCCACACGCGTCACCTGCTCCTTAGGCCTTAAGTGCCCCATGAGCCACATGGGGAAGGCAGGCTCCCCACAGTGGTGCTGCTGGTAGGTGGTAAGCCTTAAGAAATGGGGCTTTGGGGGAGGTCTCAAGCCCTGATGTGCGCCCTCGAAGGGGGCTTTTCATCCTTCCCCCTGCCCTTCCCTTCTCCTCGTCCCCTCCTCCCCATGAGATGAGCACTCTATGCTACCACGCGCCACGTCATGATGAGCTGCCTCACCCCAAGTCCAAGAGCAACGGGGCCAACCAATCAGGGACTGAAGCGTCTAACACTAGCAACGGAACCAAACCACTGATCTTCATAAAGGGATTCTCAGATATTTTTTAAAGTAATAGACAGCTAGCACACTACCCCTGCCAGAAAGGTAAAGGTGGTTGTGCAAAGTTGCTGAGAGGCGCACCGTCCAGAAGCGGCTGTTGGGCTCCTTTTTCAGTCTCCCTCTTCAGTTCGTCTGCCTCCACTCCAGCCTCCACTATGTCCATAAGGGTGACCCAGAAGTCCTACAAGGTGTCCACCTCCGGCCCCCGGGCCTTCAGCAGCCTCTCCTACACCAGCGGGCCTGCTTCCCACATCAGCTCCTCCAACTTCTCCTGAATGGGCAGCAGCGGCAGCTTCTAGGGTGGCCTGGGGCTGGGTGGCTATGGCGGGGCTGGTGGTGTGGGGAGCATCAGGGACACCCAGGTGAACCAGAGCTTGCTGAGCCCCCTGAATCTGGGGGGTAGACCCCAATATCCAGGCCGTGTGTATTCAGGAGAAGGAGCAGATCAAGAACCTCAACAACAGTTTCCCTCCTTCATCAACAAGGTTCAGTTTCTGGAGCAGCAGAATAAGATGCTGGAGACCAAGTGGAGCCTCCTGCAGCAGCAG
>NDGN011411745.1:0-22932 GCA_002564285.1 Tympanoctomys barrerae
GAGTTATTGGACTCTAACCCCTCTCTGCCTCCCCAGGCCCCCACCTCCGTGACCTTCAGTGTAGTCACCTACTACCATGGTTTGCTTGGGAAAGGCAGTGAAACTCCAGGCAGTGTAGTGCCCATGGCAGAGCCAGGATCAGGAGATGGACAGCAAAGAAGGGAAAGGCTGCAGTGTTAACTATCCAGGCGACAGGCTTATAGCAAACCTTGTTTTCCTTTCTGGAAAGGCTTTGAGTCTTTATTTTTTTTTTTTTTTTTATTTTTAAGGAAAGGTCTACAGGGTGTTCAGGATCTCACTACTAGATCAGACTCATAGTGATCCACCTGTTTACAGCCTCCCAAGAGCTGGGATTACAGGTGTGCACCACCATGCCCAGCTCCAGGGGCAGGGCTGGCACAGCAGGCCTGGGGATCAAACCCCTATCCCTGTGCCTGCTTGTTGGTGCATTAATTCACTGAGCCATTTGGCTGGCCCGGGCTTTCAGTCTTGATAATGTGGATGGAGAGGGGAGCTTAACACAAATTCATCACCCCCTGAGTGGGATGCAGGGCCAGAACGTGAGACGCTCACTGTGGGCACAGCATTTCAGGGTGTGCCAAAGACCCTCAAGACAAATCATATTTTAATGCAAGATTTTAAAAAATAATATAAAAATTAATTTTAAAACCCCATAATGAAAAAAAAATCCAGATTTTAAGTAAAGGCAGAGCCAGCATTACTGATTAGCCCTTCTGCTTCAGGTTCTGACGTAGCTGAGCTGTGCTGTGACAGACACTGTCTTTATTTAAGATTTTGATCACTTATTTATTCATTGTATTTTTTTGCATTAATTTTGATTTTTGGAAAAGATGGCATGGAAATGTCATTTATCTTGGTTGCTGAGTTTTGAGGCTCACCCCTAAGTGTTATACATGGCTTGTCTTGCCCTGGGCCTGCATTAATGGTGGCCAGGAGTAGGTGTGTGGGGGAAGGGCAGATGCCAGGAAGCATGCGCTCTTGCAGGATGCTGTTAGGGCACAGAAGACGTCATCCCGAAGTGTGTGCTCTGACCTGCTGAGTGCTCAGCAGAAGAGGCAGCCAGTTCTCTCTGGCCTTCCGCCCTGCCTCTCGACTGTCTTTCTTTCCACAGAAAAAGCACAGGGAGGGGCTTTTTCTGAAGTTTTCCCCTTCTGACTAAGGGAAGTAGGACTATGTGCTTGGGTCCTCTCCCTGGAATCCACATTAATCACTGAGGACTGACTAGTGACGCAGAGGCTGAAAGCCGCACACCAAAACAGAGCCGGGGAGAGCTTTGTCCCAGGCCATCATCATCTGCTCTTTGGGCCACTTTATTCTTCCTGAAACTCACTTGCCCTTCCTCTGATATTGGTTCCATCCTCTACTTTTTGTTCCTCTTGGGAAAGGATGTTTAAGTTTCAAATAGCTGGCCCTTTGTATTAGTTCATTTTCTGCAAAGAATAATAAAACTCCTGATTCTGATTACATTGTAAGGAAAAGAGGTTCATTTAGCTCACAGTTCTGGAGCTTCCAGCCACAGTGCCAGCGTCAGCTCTGCTGTCCTGGGCGACATCACAGCAGAAGCACATGCAGAGAGGACTAGAGGCTGAGACAAGGAGCTAGAGAGACAAGGGAGGAGCCGGCCTTGGGCTTTTATAATAAATCTGGAGGTGCTAACCAGGCCCCCAAAACTGTACTGACTCCTGCAAGGGAAGGGTCCTCCTAACCTAATTCTGCCCCACTCACCTCTCCTCTTAAAGGTTCTATGAGTTCCCACTTTGCCACACTACCCACCAAACTGCCAGCACGTGAAACCCTGGAATACTGACTCAAACCATGTCGAAATCATAGTATCTTTTTGTGAATTTCATACTTTGTGTAACGTTTGTGCATGGACTTGTTAGTAAATGTGTACCTCTTTTGTCCTGTTAATCTGGTTACTGTCAGTTTCTTTCTTTCTTTTTTTTTGGGGGGTACAGATTCAAGTATGGATCTTTCAGGGGGTGAAGCAGGAGTTCAAGTTATTTCTACAAACCTTTGAGACCCTGTAAAACCATCGCCCAAAATCATCTCTCCAGATGCCTGCTGGTGCCCCTGGCTAGGGCGAGCCCCGTGTTCTCACATCACTGCAGGCAGCAGCCCTGGGCTTGCAGGCTGAGGACCCATATGGTGGGCACAGAGCCAAGGGCCCCCCTGATCTAAGGGGGAGGTATATGGGGGGTGGCGCGTTGATTTGATTTTGTCTCAATGGGAACTTTCTTTGGATCTCTTTTTCTGACTCCACTGCACATTTCAAAACAACATTCTTTTATGAACAAGCACCGGGACATCAAATACTTCCACACCCTATGCTAGAAGTGCTTCAGGCCATGTTGCTCTTTTTCTTTTAAAGAGTTCCATGTAAAATCAGATGTTAACTCTCTGAATAAACCCAGCAGAGAGGTTTTTCTTCCCTTTTTAATAATACCAGTGACAATCAGAACAGGTGGAAAGAATATGTCTCCCTTACTGAACAGCTATAATAGTTTAAAAGGAGAACACTAAGTTGCTACATATGTAACAAACAGTTCTTATTTGGTGATGGTAAAAAAAATGAATAACAAACTTCAAGGGAAACGATACAGGAAATATATTAGCAGGAAGAAAGATTTATTTCTTTGAACAGGGCTACTTCTTTAATAAATGGATTTTGCTTTGTATCTTGGTCAACACCAGTGCCTTTTTACATATGAAAACTTGAGTGGGCCCCATGGTGTATTTCAGCTGGTGTCTTAGGTACTTTTCTCTCATTGCTGAGATAAAATACCTAATGCCCAAAGTTAAGGGAGGAAAGGTTTATTTAGCTCACAGTTTATAGAGGTCTCAGTCCAGAGTTAATTGGCTCCAAGGCAGGTTGGCATGGACAATGGTTCATGGCCTGCTTATGGTGGGGAAGATGTCAAAAGTGACAACAGCAAGATTGGAGGAAATAGAGAGCAAGTCTCTTTCTCCCTTATATTGTATGCAGGCTACCTGCCCCAGGGTGGGTTTAGCACTCACTCCCATGATACCAGCATTGCACCATGAATCAATCACAAACTCTAGAAGCCAGCTCCATGATTTCATCATGCCTTGAGGGGACATCTAGACACAGACTATAACATTCTACCCTGGCCTTCCAAAGATTCATGCATATCCCTTTATGCAAAAGGAATCTTAGTCCCATCTCTAAAAGTTGCCAAAGTCCTAACAGTTTTAGCATTGTTGAAAAGTCCAAGTCCCAAGTCTGCTCCAAGATACTAGACAAACTCTTAGCTGTGAGCCCCTGTACAAATAAAAAGTTAAACACTTCCAACATTCAATGACACAGAATGAACATTACTATTCCAAAATGGTACAAACAGAGAGATACAAACTACTGGGACCAAAGCAAGTCCAAAATCCATCAGAGCAAATATTAAGTCCTGTAGTTTCATGTGCAGCATCCACTACAACCTATGGCAAGTTGTGAGCTCCAAAAGGCTTGGGTGGCTCCACCCCGATGGCACTGCTAATAGTTGTAGCTCCTGTGGCTTCTCTTTTGGGCTGGCTTTGCTCCCTCCTTGAAACTTTCCTCAGATGATCCTCATTTCTGGCTTTTCTAAATGTCTGGGGTCTCCACTGGATCTTTGACTTCTCCTTCACAGCTTCATGCACTGCCCTCTCAGGGACACACTGCCTGGTCTCACAGACCTTCTCTTGGAGCCTGGGTGAAAGCCTTTTTAATCTCTTAAATCTTGAATTCTGCATCCACCTAAAGCCAGTGCCACGTGGATGATGACAAGGTCCACTGTCAACTGGATCAGTAGCCAGGGTTTTTTCTTTCTTGACTATAGGTATTGAGTGCCTTAATCACTGGGCACTCTGAATCCAATTCTGAAAAACAAATTTTCTATTCTGTCAACATTCTGGAAAATCATGCAGCTGCTGCCATTCTGAAGCATGGTGCTCTATGGCTTTCTTCTCAAGGCAAAGTCTTTTACCTTTGCAGTTTTGAGGCTGCAAAGGGTGGGGACTTGCTGCTTCTTGTGATGTCCTCAGGCCTTATTTTCTATTTTCCTTTTGCTTCTCAGCTCTTGAAATCTCCTCAGCTCTATATTTGTAGTCCACAGCTTTAATGGTGCTTCCTTTATGCCAAACTCATTTTAAACATTTTAAATCATCCCACTTTGCTCTGTGTTCTTGATTTGCCGTATAAATCTGGTTACAAGCCCCCAATAATAGCTATGCCACTGCCTTAATTTTCAACTACCCTGAAATTTTTTCTACAAGATTAGTTAGTCCACCACCTTTAATCTCAGTATCAGGCAAAGTCTCTGGACAAAAGAAAAATGCAGACAAACTTTTTTTCCAAGCCATAACGTATATCTGGAGTCCAGCAGCCAATGCAGTCCCTCTTTACAGTAGAACCTTCCCAAGCCTGGTCTTTTCTGGCAGGAGTTTTAGCAGCTTTCTTGTATTCTGAGCTCTGATGAGAATCTCCTATTCAGAACAATCTAAGGTATTTCAGTGCTACTCTGTCAGGACAAATCTCTGAACCTTTCTAAACTCTTCCCATAATCCCGAAGGCTCTTGAACCAAATGGTCAGGTACAGTCACAGCAATGGCCCCACTCCTGGTAAAATTCTGGGGTGGAATGTTCCCAAAGCCTCTTTTGGTCATGGGGTGGGCAGTGTTAGGCCTTTCAAAGGTGGCCAAATCTAGAGTTTCTGATTGGTTCATTGTCAAGGGCTGGGGTTGGGTTGTATTACACCTACCCTAGGGTGGTAGCCTGCTTACAGCCTAAGGGGGTGGGGAGAGTCTTGCTGTTCTATTTTGCCTCTTTGGCTCTTGTTGCTTTTGCTGTCTTCTGTGGTCTTGGAGTGCTTCCCCTCTGCTATGCCAATCTGCCTTTGTGCCAACTAATTATGGACTGAAATCTCCACAAATGGTGAGCTAAATAAAACTTTCCTTCTTTAACTTTGAATGTTGGTTATTTTATCCTAGCAATGAGAAAAAAGTAATCCAAACAGCTGGCTAACTGCAAACTAGACAGAAGGACTAGGATTTAGGGTTTAAGAGACACACAGTATTCCCTGAATCTTGACATTAGAGAATGCTGTAGCTGGATGAGATTTTGGAAGTTGACTTTTGGAAGTTAGTTCAGTGTTATAATGCCCTTCTTGGCCATATGTCTACTCTGAATTTTATTGTGAGGGAGGAAAATGAGAGTCCAAAGGAGAAAGATTTAATCTAGAATTAAACTGATGGATTGTTTTTTCCTTAGCACTGGGGATTGAACCCAGTTCTTCTTGGTGAGATACATTCCCAGGTCTTTTTGAGATGAACTCTGGCTAAATTGCCAAACTGCCCAGGATAGGCTTAAGTTTGCAGTCTTCCTGCCTCAGCCTTCTCTAGTGCTGGGATTGTAGGTGTGTGCCACCATGATTGGCTGGATCATTTTTTTAAAGAGACATTTTATAGGGAGATTATAGTTCTAGTCTTTGTTTTTTTTTATTGAGGTTTTCCTGGAATATCATACTAAAGATTGGTGTTGTGAGTTGTTTACTAGTGTACAAGTGGCTTTGACAACCACTCCTAAAATACCCATGAACATTCAAGTACTTCCAAAAAATGCCTCAGTCATGTTAGCATGACGATGCATTTTCAAACACTTGAATTTCACAAGGAGGGCTGCAAGGCACCTTAGCAATACCTTAATTGTTGCCAATGGTGATCAAAGTGAATGTTACAATCTACCTACTGCTACAGGGCAAGGTACAGCAGGAAGATGGTCTTCCTGTCTGCAGCCTTGGGTCTGACAGCTCCAAAGTGTTTGTGTTGAACATTATTGAGTCTGGAAAATTTCACACTAAGTAACTACATCTTGTTGCAATAACACGTACTCTTTTCTTGGCAAAATAACAAGAGGAGGAGGAAAAGCCACATTCCTGGAGAATCCTGCCATGCTCTGAGAGGTGGCCTTCGGTTTCCTCCAGGTGACTCAACACACTGGCTCTGATCCCTTGGTCCTAGGTGCTGTCTATTTGGCTCTGAGTTTCCAGCCTTGTTCCCTTCCTCACTTTTGTTGTTATGGTAATCATTATTTGCTTAAAGAACTTTTCTTCTTGGAGGCGAGTTCTCACTGTGTAATAGAGGCTGGTCTTGAACTTGCTGTGTATCTTCAGCCTGCTTGCAACTTGTGATCATCCTGCCTCAGCCTTCCAAGTCCAGGGCCTGCAGGTGTATGCTGCCATGCCTGGCCAATTTACAACTTTTATTTCACAAATATTATGTATTTATGTTAGAATCAGAAAATACAGACATGGAGGAAAAGAAATAGAAACTACCCATAATCTTAAGAAGCCAGCCACTGACATTTTGGGATATTCATCCTTTTGATGTAAATCTGCACAGTCAAGTCTTTCAATAACGTTGTGTAGACTGTTGTGCTACTGTTCTTTTCACACACTGCATCCTTTTCTAGAACTCACAGATGCTGACAGTGATTCTTCCCTGGGTTTGGCGTTTGCTTGAATTATTTTTGATTTAAAAAGAGACATTTCAGGATCCACAAATCAGGAATCCATTAAGCGGATTTTTTCCCCACTCTTCATGCTCTGCCCATGATAAGCCAAAGCAATGCTCCTGGCCTCTTGCCAGAAGTGCTATTCTTTCCAACTTTCAAGTGGCGCACATACAGTTGGCTCTCTATGTCTATGGGTTCCACATCAGACACCAACTACGGACCACAAACTGTTAGAGAAACATTGCATCTATACTAAACTAAATATGGATAGACTTCTTTCCCTTGTCATTAGTGCCTAAATAATATGATGACATGGCTTTATATTGTGCTAAACATGTTAAGTAACCTAGAATTCAATGTCTATAGGGCAGTGGTGGTGAATCTATGGTGTGTGTGCCACAGTGGGCTGTTTGTTATTGCTAAATCTCTAAAAGGTTCTCCATCACTGCTATAGGAGTATGTGCAGAGGTTATGATTGAAATATATGGTCAGTGTTTAAATTTTAAAAATGTATTATACTGTGTCCACGAGCAGATGAATGGATATAGTAAATGTGGTATCTAAATGTCACATGGGGGCTGGGGAGATAGCTCAGTGGTCTAAGCGCCTGCCTGGCGAGTGCAAGGACCCTGGTTTGATCCCTGGTACTGCATGCTGAGCTGGTCCAAAGCTAGGCATGGTAGCGCATGTGCTGGGGAGACTAAGATAGGAGGAATCACTACAAGTCTGAGCTGCATAGCGGGAGCCAGTACCAAATAGATAAATAAAGAAATAAATGTCACATGGATTCTCTTATATGAGCAAATAAAAAATTATATAAAGATAGATAAATAGGAAGTAGGGAGTTCACGTAATTCCCAAATGTCCTATTCTATTGTATCAAAAAAATTTTAACATATATATATATGCTAATTTGTTTCATTTATACTACTAGTTTTTTTTAGTTCACTGAACAGAAAGTTTTGTGTTATCTGTTTCCTTCTTTGGAAGAATCTTTTTTGTCTCTAAGTAATTACTTTAAAGACAATACACATTGTATTAACTATTGTTATTCTCTTATTATTTTGTTAGGAAATTTTGTCTTTTTCATAAGATACAAAGAGAAAAAAATTACAGTCAAAGACATATTGCCATTAATTCCCTCCCTCAAATTACTCACTCTGAACCAACATCCCATCAGTCTTGTCACTTTCTGAAGCGGTTCTGGAAGTCTTGGTATATGAGTGTCTTTATAAGGTGAAAAAAAAAAGTGAATCCTGCTGCTGAGAGCTGTCCAGTGGAAAGGCCACCCAAATGCTACCATGTGTCCTCAGCCACTTTAGTCACCAGATCTGGCACCATATGACTTCACACTCTTCTCTCAAAGTCAAAATTATCATGAAAGACAAATGCTTTGAACCCACTCAGGGTATGGACGCAGCCAGAACAGTACTCGCGAAAGGCACTTGCAAAATAGGACCTCCAGAACTGCTTCAGCAAGTGACAAGGATGTGGGATGTGATGTGTCTTTCACTGGAATACATTTTTATTTCAAGTCCTCATATTTTCAAATTCTATGCCATTTAACACAAGTGGACTTGCATATCTGTGGGTGTGGAATCACCAAAGCTCCTGGAACCAATACTCTGTGGATACCGAGGGACCACTGGATTCAGGCAGTCCCTACCTGTCTCAACTGCTCTGGTACTAAAGGAAAAACCTGAGGAATCTGCCCACTGCCCATAGCCACATTCGATGGACATGACTGGGTAAATGACCCAGGCAGAAGTTGTGGTGCTTCTTTTAGGGTTAGAATGGGTTGGCTGCTGCAGCCCTAGCCACCCCCAAATCTCAGTGTCTTCATGTCAGTCTGTGTTCTACGCACCTCATCCCTGGCACCTTTGCTCTCTCTCTGACATTGCCTGTTGGTATTTTCTGCCTTCCTTTTATCAATGTTTTACCAAGTTTCCATTGCAACACTGGGTCATCAACTTTCCAGGCACCCATATAACAGCTTCCAGCCAGCCAGATCGCTCCCCTGAGCCCACACCACTTCCTTCTTTCTTTCTTTTCTTTTCTTTCTTTCTTTTTTTTTTTTTTTTTTTGTGGCTCAGGCTGCCTGAAGGGCAGGTCTGGTAAGGCAGGTGGAGCTGGGGATCAAACCATAGTATCCTGCTCCTGACTGCCTTTGCATGAGCAAGCACTTAAACAACTGAGCTAAGGGCAGCCCCCCCCCATGCTTCTTTTTGTTGCCATTGTTGTGATTTTCTAGGTATTAATTTTTGTGCTACTCAGGTTAGGCTAGATTCTGCTGTGATAACAAACAGTTCCCCAAACTCACTCAGACTCTGTGTTCACTGAAGTTTAGCTGGGGTCTATGACATCTTTGTGTTTCCATAAAATTCTTTTTTGAAATTATGAGTACATGCTTGCAATATGTAATGAATACATTCATTCTGGGGAGTTGGTACAGATACATATTGCATTTTAGTCCTTTTTATTTTGCTTTTTCCTTCTCTCCCTTTCCCCTCCTTCCATCCCTGTATCCCCTTCTTATCTGCAAGAGGTCTACCTTCCTGTTTGCTGTCATCTTGTGTTTTCATAATCATGAGAATTAATTTCACGTGACTAGGGGGTGGCCAGATTAGACGTTACTTCTGGGTGTTTCTGTTTCAGGATGAGATTAACATTTGATTGTCCTCCCCAACAGAGGCGGGTGTGATGGTTAATTTCAGGCACTGATTTGATTGGATGAAAAATTAAGAAAAGGTAAAGCATTATTTTTGGGTGAGTCTGTCCAGGAGTTTCTAGAGGAGAATGACATGTAAGGTGGTGGGGGTCTGAGGGAGGGAGATTAAGCTTCAGTCAGACTAAAACTCAGAAACTTTTGGTCTAAGAGTTAAAAGAAATCAGAGAAGCTTAGAAGCAGGGGAATATTTGAAAGAGATAGATAGAAAGGGAACACAGGAGTCAGACTATACATTTTGCTCAAATCTCCAACTACTTTCCAATCTTCACATACATAGGGTAAATTTGAAGACCTCAAGCTATGGATAAAAGAATGGGACTGAGACTTCGGTTGCAGCTCAGTGCAGAAAAGACAGAATTTAGATCTCAAATTCACTGGCGTTAACTGCTCATTAAGTAAATAAGTAAAGTTAGTTTTCTTCAGAGGGATATAAAGAATCCAGAGTCTTTATAACATCATTTGTAATATGAAGGATTTCACCCACTATCAGTAGAAATAGACACATCTAGGAAAGTGTGATAAATGTTCAATGGAGAAGATAACTGGAGACTTATCCCAAGATGACTCAGATGTGAGAAATGGAAGACATGGTCTTAAAGCAGCTTTTATAAGAATGCTGAATAACATAAAGAAAACACACTTGTAATGAATGAACAGATAGTAAGTCTCAGCAGAGAAAGGAGACAAAAATTAGAACCTAAGTAGACAATGTCTGAAATTAAAAGTGCATAGCAGATTAAGTGAAATTAAATACATACCAATAAAAACTGTATAATTTAGGCTGGGAGTGGTGGTGAACCTCTGTAATCCCAGCACTCAGAAGGCTGAGGCATGAGGTTCACTGTGAGTTTGAGGCCAGCCTGGGGGTACAAAGTGAGTTCAAGGCCAACACGAACTCCATGATGAAACCCTGTCTAAAAAAAAAAAAAAAAAAAAGAAAGAAAGAGAAGAAGAGAAACTGTCTAATATAAAGAGCACAGAGATTAAAAAATATCTGCAACAACCTTCTTTCTAGTTTTCCAGTACTAGTCCATTGCCTGAGTTCTAAAATTGTTCTTGCTCTAGAATAACTGTGTATCTTGTGACAGTGGCCCTGGAAGCTTATTGTTCTCTATGAAAATGAAAAATGGAAATAAAAGTATCGCAGTTTTAGGTTGTGGGAAGTATTTGAAGCATCTCTTCCAATGATTCCTCTTAGTCCTGAGGTGCAAGGCCTGAGGAATCTGGTCCAGTTACGGGTATGCAGTCAGAAGCAGAACTGGTGAACTCCAGTAGAGGACTCTGCCGTCTTAGATTTTTTTCATACAGTTTGAAACTATATTTTTCTGCTGTTATGCAAGAATTTTATGTGAAGGGCCCTTTAAACATCAACACAGCTTTAGGGCTTCAAAGAGGAAGCCTTGAGGACAAATACAAAGGTTCCTTGGTAATGTTTCTTTCTTTTTTAAAAAAGACTATTTTTTAGAGCAGTTTTCGGTTCCCAGCACAACTGGGCAGAAAGTACAGAGTTCCCCCCCACACTTCCTGCTCCCAGTCCCCATAGCCTTCTCCACTACGAAGATACACAGCTTGAGCGTGATCTAGATTTACTATTGGTAATAAATTGACATGTCATTATCACAGCTATAGTGTACATTAGTGTTCACTTAGTGGGATCCCTGTATCCACCATTATAATATTGTAGTTTTTTGTTTCTAAAAATATCTATGCTTCATCTACTCATCCCTTTTCACCCTAACCCTGACAACCACTCGTCTTTTTGGGTCACCACAGTTTTGCCTTTTTCAGAAGATGATCTAGTTGGAACCAAACAGTGGATAGCATTTTTGGCCTCATTTCTTAGTACTATGAACTTAAGGCTGTTCTATGTATTTTCATGGCTTGACAACTCACATCTTTCTAGTGCTGATTATTATCTCGCTGTCTGGATGTACCAAGGTCAGTCCATTCACCAGGATGTCTCTATTGCTTCCAATTTTTGGCAATTAAGGGCAAAGCTGCTATGGACACCTTTGTGCAGGTTTTTGTGTGGATATAAGCTCTCAGCTTCTTTGGGTAAATACCAAGGAGTATTGCATTGTGTGGTATGACTATATTTTCTTTTGCAAGAAACTGTCAAATTGTCTTCCAAAATGGTTGTTGCAGGGCTGGCCAAATAGCTCAGTGGACTAAGGTGCCTGCTGGCCCCACTCCCGGGGTCACGCTGTGAGGCAACTGAGCCTGGACGTGCACCTGTAATCCCAGTGCTTGGGAGGCTGAAAACAGGAGGATCACTACGAGCCCAATCTGTGTAGTGAGACCCTGTAGACCCTGTTGTTGCATTTTGCAATCTCACCCACAGTGACAACAGTTTCTGTTGTGTCACATTCTCACTAGCAGTGGGTATGTCAATGTTCTGGGTTTGCGACTGGCTGTTCTGGTAGATGTATTGTAGCATCTCATTTTTCGTTTTTGTGTTTTTCTTTGTTAATGGAACTCAGGGCCTTGCACATGCTTGTCACATGCTCCACCATTGTGCCATATACCCAGACTCCTTGCTGTTGCTTTAATTTGCAATTCCCTAATGACATATGATTGCTGAGCATCTTTTCATATGCTTATTTGCCATCTGGATAGCTTCTTTGGTGAGTGTCTGTTAGGGTCTTTTGCTTATTTTAAAATTAGGTTGTTCATCTTATTTTAGAGTTTTAACAGTTTTTTTGTGCATTTTTGATAATTATAGAGATAGCTCTTTTGCAAATATTTTTTCCTAGTCTTTGGCTTGTCTTATTCTCTTGACAATGTCTTTCATGAAGAAGTTTTTAATTTTAATGAAGTCCAGCTTATTTTTCTTTCATGAATCATGGCCTTGGTGTTGTGCAGTTGGTTTTAATAACACAAACAATGACATTAACAAGACTGAATCAAAATGTGAAGTTAATTGCCATAAAAGCAATCATTTGGTATGAGCTCGAGCTCAATGGTGATGTTTTATTTGACATTTAAGGATCCTTCCATGCAAATCATTTCCATGGACATATAATATGAAAACATGAATATTTACAATTATGTTGTGTATCAGTGGAGCTATCCGAGTGAAACATCTGCTTTAGAAACAGACCAAGCTGCATATGTCAGTCCTCACTTGGAATGAACAGGAAGTAACCAAGCTAAACTGATGCTCTTAACATCTTGCTTGAATTAAATCCAGGTATCGTTAATAAAGATGCTGTTCCATCCATGTTCCATACAAGAATGTTGTCTTCTCCTATTCTGGGTAGCAGAGACTACTACTGTAACGAATGTACCTTGTAGACATTTTGAACATTAAGATTTGCACTAAGAGTTGATATGCCAAAGTGAGAAATAACAATGGCATTAATAAGGCAACCATACTCCACAAAGGAATGGCTGGTGTCTGTGATGGATGGCACCATGTCAAGGCCTCAGTGTTGGTCCATGTTCTGGCTGGCTGAGCACTGGGCATGTGGTAGCTAGAGCAAGCCTCAGTGAGGAGGCCACCACATTAAGCCCATGCATGGACTCCATCCACAAGCATTCTGCTCACAGGCTTGTTGTGTTACACATAAAGAAGTGTGGTGGCACCAGTCATCCAGCTCCTGGGCTGTTGAGGGTCTATTCTGTAGTAGATAGTTTCTGAGGTGCACTGACCCTAGAGACAAGCATAGGCGGTCATTGTGCCTATTGCCATGCTTCTGCTTCAGGTTTCTGCTTATTACTCTGCCTATTTGTTTCATATTCCATCTCTGGAGTGTGGCAGCAATCCATGTGCAGCTCACATCAGCAAGTTAAGCTTACTGATCCATACACCAAGCCTGAGATTTTTCTTTTCTTTTTGTGATATGTGGTTGCAGGAGGCACTGTCTCTGTTTCATGAGATCATATCTGGGGGCTGGGAAAGAGGCATTCAGGCAGCAGGGCTATTGGAGTCTTCTGTTTGGGGTCTGACCAGTGTTTGCTGTTGCTCTTGGACCTGACCCTGAACACACCATTTCCATCCTGTACTAGTTTTCCATGGAGTGTGTTCAGGCTGGTAAACTCATACTGGTGCACACAACTTGACAGAAATTCTAGAGTAGGAGGCAGAGAACACAGTGAGCACTGAAGGCATGACAGTGTGAGGGTGAACTGAGTTGAAGTCTTTGCAGGTTTGGCCACCAATGCCATAGCTAGAACCTGAGCTATGGCTGAGGGGACATAAGACAGGGTTTTAAAATACAGCTCATCTGATTCAATCCTATCACCAAAACAAGTTTAGGTTCTCCACCTGTGATTCTTTTTTAGGTTTTGGAGGAAACACAATGGTCAAACTGGGAATGCTGAGCAAGAGACTGAGGAGAGTCTCTGCAGACAATGAGAAACCATGTGACATCCATTATACATTTCCAAAGGTAGTGACTTCAAATTTTGCTTGTTTATGGCTCCTTATTTTTAAGTTATCTTTTTTGTGTATATGCCCAATTTTATCTCTTTATGTATACCTATAAGATGATTTTTAATCTTCAAGGTATACTGTTTACAGATCTTGCTAAATTTTTTGAAATTGAAAATTTGTTCTCAATTTACTGGGTATCATTGTATTTATTAATATACACCCAAAGGCAGTCAGTGGACTTCTGATATCAATGCCTTATTGTCACAATTTCTTATTGTGAAGAAACTGATGAAAGTTATGGAGATTGGCTGTACATCATCCCTTAGTTTCCCACATGTATCTTCAGTGTATGCTAGAACATGTTTGCTTTCAAGGGTTAATTGCTGAGAGTGCTTAGTTGTTGCTTAATTAATGCACCAGTATTCGCCCCCTCCCTTACCCTGCCACCTTTCCCCTCTACCCTTCTAAACTAATACTCACACTCTTAGGTGCATCTTTCCATACATCACCCCTTATTTACACAATTATCCTTGATTCGTGTGTCCTTGGTGTTGGTGACCCCATTCTTCCTTGCTAGTAGAATGTTGATTTTATTTGCAATGCAGTGTACTTCTCTCCGACAATGAGTCAAGATCAGTTGGAGCCAATAGTGATAATCCTTTCCCGATATTCCCTAGACTATCCAGCTAGAGGTAAGTAACCCAGTTGGATTAACTTAGCTGGTTAACTCAGTTTTGGCCAATGAGATGTTAGTGAAAGTTGGGTGGGTGGGGCTTCTAGGAAAATCTTCACTGACTCATTGAGTAGGGTCTTTGCTCTGGGTTATATGGTAACCCTTTTTCCTGCACAAGATACACACATGTGGCCCTGCAAGCACCGCAAGGTCATGAAGTGACAAACCAATATTATGGATGGTGGGCAGAAACATAAAAAGTATGAGTCTTTCAGGATCCTACTGACTTGCAATACCAAGATAGGAATTACCCTCAAGCTATCAATTACGGTAGAACAAAGAATTCCTGTTTGTTTAAACCACTATTGGTGTACATTACTGTTTCCAGAAGCACCTATAACATATAATTTACTTATTTTAATTTATAGAAGTACATTATTATTATTATTTGCCATGTGTTGATATTTCAGTCAGAGGTCAATTACATTTATGACAATAGTATAAAACACAAAATGTATAAATAGAAAATTTATATTTCCAATGCAGCCACATTGGAAATCTGTTTGGTAGCTCCTCAAAAAGTTAAACACAAAGTTACTATATAACCCAGAAATTTTACTCCTACATATATATGCAAGAGGAATGAAAACACACTCCTTGTGCAGAAAGCTTGTGCAAAAATATTCATATGAACTTTAGTCATAATGGCCAAGAAGTAGAAAAGAAAACCCTAAATGTCAACTAATGCATGTTTAGATTGTGGCATATCCATATAAGCAATACTACTAAGTAACAGAAAATAATTAAATACTGATGCACAGTAAACGATGAACACACTTTGAGAACGCTTTGCTGTGTACTGTGTGAATGAAGCCAGTGCCAAGCCTGGCTTCAGGCTTGATTATGATTACATTTGTGTAAAATGTCCACAATGATCCACACGAGACAGAAGCAGATTAGTGAATACCTGGGACAGGGGTTGGGGCTCTGGATAAAGAGAATGACTGCTGAAATATATGTGTGTTTTTGTGGGGGAGGATGTTGAAAATTTTCTAAAATCAGATTTTGGTGGTGTTTGCTGAAGTCTATGAATACTGTTAAAGAATAAATGAGCTCTACTTTTTTAAGTGGATAAAATTTATGACATGAGTAATATAGGCCAAATAAGATATAGATACAGTAAAATTTTTAATAGATATAAATATTGTATAAATATTTAACTTTAATAAGATATATAAATACAGTTCTAAATATAGTGAAACGTTTCTCTTCTAGGTCTTCGCTCAGCTCCTCAGTTCTCTTCCCTGGAAGCTATGACTTAGCAACCTCTGGTGTGCTTCCAAAGATGTTTATGTTCAAGTCCATGCATACATGTATTTTAACATAATTTCTTGCACACACCTCATATTACTCTTTACCTTACTTTTTTACTTACGAATATATTTCCAAGACACAGAGGCACTGGGATGAGAAAGTTCTGGGAAGATGGAGTCAGGCTGAAGTGGTGTAGGAACTGGTGGAGGCCAAAGACTTGCCAGCCACCACCAGGAGCCAGGACAGAGGAAAGGGCCAGATCCATCTCTGGAGCACTCAGAAGAAAGGTGGCTCTGCGGACACTTTGACCTAGGAATGCTAGCATCCAGAGCCATGAAAGAGTAAAATTCTGTGGTTTTAAGCCAAAAACCAAGTAGACACACATGAAGGGTGGGGACTATCTGTATCAGCACATTTCAGATTATATGTTTTAAACAACTGTACATTATTTAGTCTCATGACTTACACAATGTATTGGATAATTTCCCTATTGGATATGCTGTTTTCAATTTATACTTTTTCAAAAAATTATGGACTAACAACCTCATTCATATATCATTTCTGACTTTAAAGTGATATAGAATTTTCAACTACCTAATTAATGGGGTACATAAATTGCAAATACGTCATCAGTGTGGATTCCTATAAGAGGAATTGTTTATTAAAAGATGAATGAATTTAAAGTTTGAAAAAAATTTTTTTAAATCATTTATTTATTTCGTACAGAGTCTTGCTACACAGCTCAGACTTGTAGTGCTCCTCCAGCCTCAGCCTCCCCAGCACTGGGATTAGAGGCATGTGCCACCACGCCTGGTTTTGGGGTGGCATTGCACACCTGGGGTTCTGGGGCTGGCACTGCATGTGGTACTAGGGTTTGAACCTGGGTCCTTGTCCTTGCCAGGCAGGTGCTTAGACTGCTGAGTTATCTTCCCAGCCCCATAAATTTTAATAGAGTTAAAAACTGGGGTCCATAATGTTTGTGGGAAACTACTCCTCCTGCCAATGCTTACACACAGCCCTCCAAACACCATTATTTTACCATTTAAACCCTATTAATTAGGTAGTTGAAAATTCTATATCACTTTGAAGTTTTTTTTTTTGTGGCGGAACCAGGGATTGAACTCAGCTCCTTGTGCTTGCCAGGGAAGCGTTTATTCTACTGAGCCATCTCTCCGGCCCCCTATTTTTTTTTTTCTTTTTAATTATGACTAAACTATTTTTTGTGTGTGGGAAAGTAGGGATTAAATCCAGGGCTTTGTACTGACTGAGTTATCTCCCCAGGCTTTTATTTTTTGAGGCAGATTCTAGTCAAATTTATTCCTACTTTCATACATCTTTGATTTTGTATCGTGGGTAGACTACTTGGTATAGTAATTTTTTGACTTGTCACACTTTTATGTCTAATGCCATAGTTTCCTTCTTTGCATGTAAATTTTTATAAAATTCCTTTTGAGTTATGAGATGCAGACCCAGTTGTTTTTTCTAGATGTGTTTTCAATGATTCTAGCACCACTACTGAGTTGTCTGTTTCTCTTCCCGTCTTTGATGTCACCTCTGATGTGCCAACTTCTTGTATGAATCTGAAGCTGCTTCTAGATCTCAGCCACATCATTTGCATTCCTAAAATGAATACCTCTGGGCCTGTGAGGTAGCTCAGTGAGTAAGCACCTGCTTAGGTAAGCGCAGGGCCTGGGGTTCGATTCCCAGCATCACATGCTGTGCTGGCCCTGCCCCTGCGGTGTACTGAACAGGCAACAGAGTCCAGGCATGGTGGTGCATGCCTGTAATCCCAGTGCTGGGGAGGCTGAACAGGACCATCATTCTGAGTCTAAGCTGTGTAATGAGACCCTATCCCAAATACATAAAACAAACAAACAAACAACAAAAAGCCCAATACCTCTTAGTCATGATTACTCATATTTTTTATTTTTATTATTTATTTTTGCAGAACTGGGGATTAAACTCAGACTCCTGCGCTTGCCAGGGAAGTACCTATTCTACTGGGCCATCTCCCCAACATATATATATATATATATATATAAAACTGGGGATTGAACTCAGGCCATTGCATTTGCCAGGCAAGTGCTATTCCTACTGAGCTATCTCCCCAGCAACCCCATACTTATATTTTTTGATGTGATATTCAAGTCTACTTGCTAGTATTTTACTTAGGATTTTTGCTTCAATATTCACAAGTGAGATTATTTATTAGTCTATGGTTCTCTTTTATGTATAGGTAGCCAGTGTTTATTTGGCTTAAAAATCAATGATTTTTATTTCATGAAAAATTATGAAAGCTTTTCTTTATTTCACTGGAACAGTTCAAATCACATGAAAATGATGTACTCTTTGAAGGTCTTTTGGGGTCTCCTTTAGAGCCATCTGCTCCTGTTGCCTCTCGAAATTAGCTTGTTAATCATTTTATCTCATATGGAAATTGATTTTTTTTTTTAAATTTTGAGACAGGAGACAGGGTTTCACTAAATTGCTAAAATGCCCAGGCTGTGCTTGAACTTGTGATCCTCCTCCCTCAGCCTCCTAGAATGATGAGATTATACATGTGCAACATTGGTTCCAGTTCCAGGAGAAATTTTTTTTTTAACTTCATCTGTCCCCTAGGCTCCATATCATTTAGGTTTTCAAAGGCATTTGCACAGAACTGCATTGTAGACATATACTATTTCAGAATGTACTCATTCAGTAGTTAACCTCCCCATTGTATTGTTGTGTTTTAATTTGTATGCAATTTTCTTTTAAAGACAGGGTCTTTCTATGCAGCTCACTTTGTAGCACAGGCTGGTCTTCAACTCACAACGATCCTCCTGTCTCAGCCTCCCGAGTGCTGGGATTATATAAGTGTGCCACCATGCCTGGATGCTTGCTTTCTCCTTTACGCAATGATTAGATCTATTTGGATGATTATATCAAGAATTACCTTTTTAGTCATTAGTTGTGCTCTGGTTTTTAAACTTAGTTTCTGTTTTATCATTATTATTTTCTTCCCTCTATTTGCATTAAATTTATTTTTTGTTTCTTTTCCAGATTTTGAGATAGGGATTTAACTTAGTGTTACCTTTCATTTTATTTGTGCATTTAATTTAGGCAACTTCTTTCATTCTTCACTTTAATTATATCTCAGATTCTGATATATAGTGTTTGCATAATCATTATGTAAGACATTGTGCAATTTCATTTTATATATCTCCTTTGACTGAAAAGTTGGTTGGTTGGTTGATACTTTTTAAAATTTTCAGATATAGACCTTCAACTTTTTATTGCATTCTGATAAGACACTTCATTTTTCTTAACTCCTTAATGCTAAGTGCTCTGTTTTTGGGATGCCCATAACAATGGAACATAGTGAAATGCTTTCTCTTCACATTCTCTTCCTTGACTTTTTCTAGGTAACATATATGAAATTCATGAAAAAAGTTTTAAAAATTCAATCTTCAGGATAAGTGGGTTAATGAAATTTATTGATGTTTTCTTGGTGGCTTCACATGCGGCCAATTTCCACAAATGCTCCATGTATTTGAAAATAAGGCTTGCTCTCCTGGACTCTTGTCCTCTTGGATTCAGTATGTATAATCAGAAAATGTAGTGAATGCTCAGGGTTTTTTTTTTTTTTGTACAGGGAAAGACACACTGCTGTTAGTCCCTGTCAAAATACTGCCTCCCCTTACTTTCAGCACACTTACCCAGTTGTTCTTGTCACTTTCTTTTTTCTTGGTACCAGGAATCACGCTCAAGACCTTGTGCTTGCCAGGCACTGAGCTACACCCCTGGCCCTCTTGGCACTTTCTGAAGCAGGAAAGACTCTGGAAGTCCTCTTCTGTGAGTGTCCTCTACTGCACTGTCATGGCTACTGCGATACCTGCATT
Organism: Tympanoctomys barrerae; assembly: GCA_002564285.1. Lineage (NCBI taxonomy): Eukaryota > Metazoa > Chordata > Mammalia > Rodentia > Octodontidae > Tympanoctomys > Tympanoctomys barrerae. Next base: position 19,498 of record NDGN011411745.1, read on the forward strand.
GGGTTTTCATGGTCAATTTCACTCTGGCAAAGAGCCAAGAGCAACACAGTGCCAGTCAGGTGAAGAAGGTGGACAGGGGCATGCTGCAATGTGCCCGTGGGGCTGCCTTTCCGCTGGGAAGCCCTTTTGCAGCGCTGCTTGCTGTAGTTTTCACTGTTCCTTATTAAAAAGACTCACAGAAGAGGACTCCTAGAACTGCTTCAGAAAATGGAAAGAACAGGACAAGGGCGTCCAGGACAATGGGGTAGTATTTGATGGGGATGGCAATACGCATTTAACTGCAGTAAGCTAGAAAAACATTTAAATGCTCATTGTATTTTCGGATCATGGGATGCACATTTTTTAAGATTGACCTTGGAGGGTGGGCCAAATAGCTCAGCGGATTAAAGAGCCTGCAAGCAGGCAGGAGGGGCTGGGGGTTTGATCCCCAGGCCTGCTGTGCCGGCCCAGCAGGCTGAGATGGCAATTGACACTGGGCGTGGTGGCGCGTACCTGTAATTCCAGCTCTTGGGAGGCTATAACCAGACTCTTACTATGAGTCTGATCTAGTAGGAGACCCTGAAAACCCCTACAGGGCTACACCCCTTCCTAAAAAAAAAAAAAAAAAAAGAATGACCTTGTTTTCTTTCTTCTTCTTTGGCCTATTTGCCCTTTCTTGGATGGAGAGTAGATCTTATAATTCCTTCTTAAATTAATGTGCTTTCCCATGTTTCTCTTCTTATCTTCTACACTTTTTATAAAGACTGTTGCTCTGATCTTGTCCATGAATTATGGCCTTTAGCACTATAAAAAGTTCTTTGTCTCATTAGTCTTTCCCCACCTATGAGTTCCGTTTGGTCAGATACCAAGCTCACAATCCATTTGCTCTCCATGCTGTTGCCTGCTACAGGGCTGCCGGTTCTGTGTTTGAAGTGTGCCTCACAGCAGATAATCAAGCTCTGCCTTATAAGTCAATCTGAAAATGTTTTTCTCCCTTTATAAGTTGGTTAGGATCATATATATTTATGACTACAAATTAAAGGTCTGGTCTTAGTTCTGTTCCATTATTTTAGTGTTACACTTACTATGCATGTTATATTTATCTCATGTTCTTTACTCTGTAGCCTGTTTTCTTTGCTTCTTCCAGTTAAAAACAATTTTTGGTAATTGCAATAATTTGTGAGTTTGATTTGGTAGTTCTCTTCCCATAATATATAATGTTGACATTTTTCTTCACTTGAGCTTTTATTATATGGCTTTTCTGCCTTGTGATAACTTTGAGCCACTTATCACATTAAAAGCACACTGCATTCTCCCATTACCTTTTCTTGTTTCTTCTCCAAATTAAAAAAAAAAAAAAAAAAAAACAAACAACAAAAAACAACCAAAGTGGCTTGGAGGCTCGTGCCTGCCATTTCATCACTTGTGAGGCTTAGGCAGGAGCATTGCAAGTTGTGGTCCTGCAACTTAGTGACATCTGTCTCAAAGCAAAATATAAAAAGGGCTGAGGTTTTACTCAGTGGGACCATGCGCCTGGATCACACACACACACACACACACACACACACACACACACACGCGCGCGCGCGCGCGCACGCACAATTTACACTCTGCCAGAACACACAACTACAGTCTTTTCTTCTTCCTTATCCCCATTTTTTTTTGCTTAAACTCTATAGTTAAAAAGATAATATCCAAGTCTTTGTGAAATATCTCATGATTTTCTTAAAAGAAAATCTATGAACATATTGAACATTGTTATTTGGAAATGTATAGATGATGACTATTATTTGACCTATTTATGAGCGGTTCATTTCTGTTGTCATCTTGGTCTTCTGTCACGTGGTTTTGTCTCCCTGACTATTTTTAAATGTGTATCAAAAATGTTATGTAAAAATATAGGATGCCTGCAAGCAGGCGCATGGGCCTGGGGGGTTCAGTCCTTGGGCATGCCATGCTGGTCCTACCCCCAGGGTGCCCTGAGACAGCAACTGAGACTGGGTGTGGTGGTGCATGCCTATAATCCCAGCTCTTGGAAGGCTGTAAACAGCAGAATCACTACGAGTTCAATCCAGTAGTGAGACCCTGAATACCCTGTAGACCCTTCCCTAAAATACAGAAAAATAAAAAATAAAAATATAGGAAGCACTTGAGGGCATGGACATCTTCTACAGGAGATCTGTCTTTGTTCCTGAGAGCTGTTTAGGCCAGTGGTTCTAGCAATCTTGGGTTACCTAACCCATTTAGAGATCGGGAAGATTTAAAACAGCCTGAGTTTTTGGGTAGACTATTGCTCAGTCAACATTATTTTTCTGCTTTAGTTTTTCTAAGTCCCAATTGAAAGCCTACAGTATTTACTTGGGCCTCTCCTATTGGGTGGGTGTTGAATTCCAATTTTGACCTTAAAAGGCCCTGTTGAAGGCTGTGTGCAGTCTTTCATCCATTCTTTCAGATTGGCAGATGCCTCTGGAGGAAAACAAGTGTCACTGTCTGGCTCATCTTCCTGGCTTTCCTTCAGTATACTATACTGTGCAAGTTTCCACAGCCTAGGTAGCTGGAGGGCATTGTGATGTTTTTAAATAATATTTATGTAGATACACTTATATACACATAGAGGGTCTGATATTTCTAGCTGTCTTCAATAGGGAAGATGGCTCAAGCCATCATTCTTTACTGAGGTAGAACTCTATCCTGTTAAAGAGATTTCTTTTTCTCACCAAGGACAAGTTTATTGTAGCAATTGGAAACACTGGGTGCATTTCAAAAAGTGTTTAAACAATTATGGGAAAAAACAACTGTATAAACAATGTCTGTAGTTTCACATTTACTTAAGCAAATAATTTCATACATACTGTGTGGATATGTGGATTATGTACAGTATACATAAAAATGGTAAACTCTGGTGGTAAGGAGCAGATTGGATTAGAGGCAGTATGTCATGAGAGGATTTCAGCCCTCCGTATTATGGAGAGGCTCTCACTATTGCTATGTTCTGAAGCTAGATGTTTATCTAAAGCCTCATGAGACTGCAGCCAGGATCTTTGGAAGATTACCGCATCTTGGAGGGATTAGGGCTGGCTTGCTGTTAGGAGATGGTTCTGGGTGGGACAGTAGGTCACTGTGGGTTCACCCAGAAAGTCGTTTCTCCTTCCCAGCTCTTCCCTGGACTACTTCTGGACTGCCATGTGACTAGCTTTCCTCTGTCATGCTGCTCTGCCTTTGAGTCAGTGGACTGTGGACTGAAACCTACAACTGTGACCCAAAATATCTGCTTCTTTAAATTTCTGGTGTCAGCTATTGTGTCCCAGAAACCAAGTGTGATCAAGACAGTGGTGCAGTTCAGGCTGACCGGGAACTTTTGACTCTCTCACTTTAGCCTCCAAGAGTTGGGATTTGTCTTAGTTACTCTTCTCTCGTTGCTGGGACAAATACCAGACACTCAAAATGAAGGAAGGA
>NDGN011411750.1:0-10187 GCA_002564285.1 Tympanoctomys barrerae
GGTTGTTTTCATTGTTTACAAAATGTGATCCATTATTTAAATTACCAAAGCATAATATACATGCACAAGATATATCATAGTGTGAGGTAGAGGTGAAAAATGAAGGCCATGTGCTAATGCTCTTGTATTCCATTCCAGTGATGAGTATTACTAATTGAATTCTTTTCATCAAGTGTGGAAGAAACCTCAGATTTCTCAAAAAATACTTATCTGCCAGGTATGGTGGCACCCTCCAGAACTTGGGAGGTTGAGAGACCTGGTTAAAGTCCAGCCTAGATACATAGTGAATCCAAGGTCATTTTGAACTATAAAACAAGACTCTGTCTCAAAATCCAAACCAGAAAAGGATCTCTAGTCAGGCACTTACAGGGAGTGTAGATTCCTTGGGTACTGAGGGTAGATTTGTAAAAAATTTAAATCCTAGTTAAGCATGAAACTCTGAGCAATAATACAGGGGACATCTTTAGCTTAATAGCTTGCTCATTTATTTTCTGATTTATCAATATTTTGTTGCGCAAGGGCTGGGGAGATAGCTAGATATAATAAACACCTTCCTGGCAAGTGCAAGGTCCTGAATTCAATCCTAGGTACTGCAACAACAACAAAAAAATTGTTGCACAATTATTATGAGCTAAATTTTGGTGAAAATACATGTTATTGGGATCTATACAGTCCTCCTATTAGTCTCTTTCCTTTCAGCTGGGCAGAATATCTGAAACTTGTAACTAAAGGGAAGAGAGATTTACTGAGCCCATGCTTTCAAAGAGTTTAATCTATGGTTTCTGAACTTCATGGTAAAAATGACCTGGTATAAGGCTGTAGCAAAGAAAAGTTACTCATCCCACAACATTCATGAAGAAGAGAGAAGAAAGCAGTGAAGGGCAAGTGTACCCTTCCAGGTCATAACTTTAGTGACCCATGTTCCTCTAGCCAAACCCACCACCTAACACCACATTTCACAATGTATTTATCAGTGGATGAAGCCACCAATGAGTATCTATGATCCATTCACCTTCAAAAAGCACATGAAAATTTGGCAGGCTATTTTAGATTTAAAGCAAACAGTCCCCAAGACAGAACATATTCATTTTATCTTATATGACATTGGAAAGTTGAAATTACACAGACAAATTTTACCAGCATCCTACAATTATCATGACAACCCAATTGAAACTTATGAATTATTCTCATTAAAATTTAGTTCAAGTCACATATTTATACTTAGTGAAGGATTATCTCCAAAGAGAAAATATTAATACTTAAATGGGCTTTGTATTTTAATGACTTTGAGTATTTGCACTGTTTAATAATAATACACAGAGATTTTTAAAGATAGTTACTTAAGTTCTAGGGATATGTGTTCAATACAAGTAATGCAAAAATATATCTCATAGTGCTGTTCTGAGGATTAGGTGGTTTAATACCTTTAAAGTGTTCATGTACAAAATGTACACAGACAATTTTGCTTACAAACTTAGACACAAAAACTTAAATAAGATCTAGAAATATTTTTAGAGAAGTAAATAGTGTTTACCCCAGGAGTGTGCTTAGGAAAAAAAAATCTGCCAATTATAAATTTTATATACTTCTATATAAAATAAGTACATAAGTTATTTTACTATCTCATCATATTTAATATCCAATGTTGACTGAAACACAAATGAACTGGGAGTGATTGTGCATTCTTAAAACTCAACCATTTGTGGAGGTTAAGGGTGACAATATTGAGTCTGGCTTGGATAACTTACAACTCAGCAAGGTCTTCTTTCAAAATAATAGTAGAAAAAAAAAAAGATGAACTGAGTACAAAAGCCCAGGGTTCAACTTCTAGGATCATAAAACAAAGCAAAATTAAGCAACCCCCCAACTGTAAAGGCTGAGTTAACAAAGAAGAAATCACAGGAACTGTTTTAAATTTTATAAAGCTTGTCTATGTAAGTCCTGAAACAAGCAAAACAGGTGTTATAAATATTTCGATTCAATTCATTAGCAAAATAAGAATGCCCCTACTAGGGCCAGCCAAATAGCTCAGTGGATTAAAGCTCCTGCAAGCATGCACAGGGGCCGGGGGTTCAATCCCAACGCCTGTTGTGTTGGGACTGCCCCCAGAGTTCTCTGAGATGGCAATTGAGACTGGGCGTGGTGGCGCGTGCCTGTAATCCCAGCTCTTGGGAGGCTGTAAACAGGTGGATCACTAAGAGTCCAATCTAGTAGTGAGAACCTGAGCACCCTGTAGACCCTTCCCTAAAATATAAAAAATAAAAAAGAATGCCCCCACTACTCTTAAATATGAATATTATATTAAATACTCTAATCTCAGATTTCTTAATTTAGTGTTACTGTTAATATTTTAGATGGGATATTTATTGTGAAGCTTTCTGAATATTGCCAAATGCCTCCTGGAGGGTACAGATTGTACCCAGGTAAAAACTAGTTTTTATCAGTGAGAAAAGATGGGAGAATAAAAAGACAAACTGTAAATTTTGAAAAGAAATAGAAACTATTTTCAGATACTACAATTGATGTGATTAGAATCACCTACTAGTTTAGTACTAAAGTAAAGCTGTATAGTGCTTAGGAATGTATTTGAGAAAAAAAAGATTTGATTTTTTATTTTATTTATTCATTTATTTTGTACAGGGCTCGCTACACAGTTTGAACTTATAGTGATCCTCCTCTCTCAGCCTGGCCAGTGCTGGGATTGCAATTGTCAACCACCATGCCCAGTTTCAGGGTCAGCAGGCACGCCAGGAGTTCTGCGGCCAGCACAGCATGTAGTACTGGAGATAGAACTTGGATCCTTGCACTTGCCAAGCAGACACTTAGACTGCTGATGTATCTCTCCTTCCCCAAAAATAGTTGATACAAAGATAGTGGTTGTATCCAAATAATCTGCAAATTCTAGGAAAATCTGGCAAACCTAACACACACAGATAAAATTAAACTGGGGAATATGATATAATTAAATGAAAGTATATAATAATTACTTTAATTCCTAAAAAATAAACAGTGTGTCTATGTCAACAGAAACAGAACACATTAGCAGTTGCAAATGTGTAGTCAAGGGTTAGGAAAAAATGGAAAGTTGCTGCCAAAGGGCTGGTGATCTCTTTTCAAGTGATGAAATTATTCTGGAATCAGATACTGAAGATGATGCTTGTGCAACAGTGAACGTACTAGGAAGAAGCAAGTTACTCCCTCTAAAAGGGTGATATTTCTGGTATTTAAATTCTATAAAAATGAAGCTGTCATATAAGAATGAATAAGAACACAAAATTGGCTCAGAAATGGACAAATAGATCATCAAGCATATTCAAAAATCTAATAAACATGTATTTTTTGTTATTTTGTGTGTTACAAACATGACATATATTTATCTCATAGGAACCACAGATCATATGAAAGAAGAGGTATTAATAATGGTGTGTTTTCCATCCACTGAGGCACATATCAAGTAACAATGAATTATGTTGTGCTTGAGAAAAAGAAAATGGCTTGTGTATTTTTATCACTCATAAATAAAAATTCATATTAGATCAAAAACAAATATTTTTAAAAATTACTCTAGTAGAATAAGATAAAGAAGCATTAGCTTACATGTTGCAGGAATATGTGTTCCTTTATTACATGTCACATAATAAAAAAGAAAAAAATAGAAAATTTGAAGTTGACAGTCTCAATTTTTTTTCATGTGTTTGGTTCAGGGTCTCACTGCACAGCTCGGACTAGTAATGATCCTCCTGCTTTCAGCTCCCTAGAGCTGGGAGTTCAGGCATGTGTTAACATGCTGGGAGGGCCCAGGAGAGGGGTCAGCACAGCATGTGGTACTGGGGATCGAACCCTGGTCTCTGCACTTGCCTAAGCAGGCACTTAGTCTACTGAACTACTTTGCCAGCACTCATCTCAAAATTTTATATGTTGTAAAAGATTAGAGAGTCCATTTACAAAAAATACTCTAAAGAATTATTCGCAGTTTATAAAATAATCACATGATAGCAAAAGATGAGACTAATGTGAGCCCTTTAAAAACTTGTGAAACGTGAGGAATATTAAGTTACAGAAGGAAAATTCAATTACTAACAAGTAAGAAGATTGCTTAGAGCAAATAATCATTAAGGAAATGCAAACTAAGCCAATTGTATGGCTTGTATAGAGATGTTTTCCCAAAGCTGAATGAGGTCATTAGATGGGGCTATTCAGAGGCGGGGCTATTCTATTAATCTAGAGACTGTGACCCTAGATTAAGTGTGTGATGCTGAGAAGTAGTTGTGTGCTTGTCTGTTAGTCCACTGATTGGTCTGGCATAGTTCTGAGTATGGATAATGGGAAGGCCACCTAGGTGTCTGCACTACCTGACCAAAGTTTTATACTCTGAATCAAATAGAAAGGACAGAAGAAAGCCCACTGGTTGTCCCTTGCTGCTTGCTACCACACTACTTGCTTCCTTTGCAGCCTTCTGCCTGCCATGACCTGTTTCCCATCTGCCATTCCAACCTGCCTTGGAGCCCGCCAATGAGGGACTGGCACTTCTACAAACGGTGAGTCGAAATAATCTTTCCTCCTTCAACTTTAGGTATTGAATATGTTGTCTCAGCATTAAAAATGTAACTGTGACACTAATGAAGGATTTTTCTTCCGTAAGATTAGCCAAAACTATCTAGTATGAATGTTGACATTAAAAACTGAAACTTATAAATATTACTAGCTGTTGGGATATTAGAATATTATAATGACAAGGATATCATAATAACTCTTAAATATTGTTAGAATATTATTTACAGAACAGATAGATCTGTAAGTTTACATGTGTATTGGGAGATATAGCCATTCTAATTTATTTTTAGCCATTCTAATTTACAGAGAAAAATTAGATATTATAACCAAAAGATATATACAGTAATTATTTATATTGTAGTATTGTTTGCAATGCTAAAGTGTTAGCAAACAAACTATGACACATAGCATTATTTTAAAATATAATTTTTTTATTACACATGATTTTCTAAAAGCTCACCACCCCCTCTTTAAAAGATTAAAAACTACTGGCCCCTCCCTTTATTCTATTTATTTTTATTTTTTTGGTAGTAGGGATTGAACTCAGGACCTTGTGGCAAGTGCTTATTCGACTGAGCTATTTCCCCCATCCCTTTTTCCCTTCCTTAAATCTGGGCTGAATTTCTGACTGACTGACTGACAACACTTCTCGGGGATCCCAAAAGAGTATGTGAAGTGGTTTAACTCCTGGTTGTTCCATCTGTTTCCAGGTGGGTCATCCACATGCTTTGTGAGTCGGTAAAAAATGTTGGGTGGGAAATCAGGCCATTTGACTTCCCAGCTTGGAGAATAAATAGTTATGTGTTTACTTGGCCAGCATCCATTCTTGGGACATTTTTTCTTGGAACTTAGCCACTGTGCTGAGGAAAATCCAAACCCACATGCAGAGCCCCACACAAAAAATGTTTAGTCCTCACCTTGTGATGTATGTATAGTACACAGAGAGAACCTTTCCCTGATATCCCACCCCCAAGCACAATTTGTGAGGAAACAAAGTGACTGCTTTGCTGTGAAGCCACTTTGATTTAGGGTGGCTTGTTAGAAAACATTAGATAATAAAAATACAATCTGTTCTTATTAAGTGAAAAATACTATATTATACTATGTGATGATGTACAGACCATTAATCAATAACTTAATTTTGTGCTGTGCATTTGTATGTATGTGTGTATGTGAGTGTGCAAACATGTGGCATTTGCAATGTGTGTGAGGGTGCAGGCATAAACAGATTTTGGGACATGTAATGAACGTGATAAAAACAAGTATATAGAGAAAATTTCAAAGTAATATTCATGCCCCTCCCTGTATGGGCACACATGTTGTACAGACCACAGCTAGCCAAGAGGAAAACAGGATATGGAGTAATATGTATTTATTTAACCCCATTAAAATTTTAGCATGGCATTATGTTGTTATCATGCTTCTACAAACCCACTTGAATAAGGTTTCAGTGTGGATAAAGAGGGAGAGAAAGCTTTAGTACCTCTGATAGTGCTTTAGGATTTGAGTCCTAGCACTTCTGACTGATTCATGTTTAATTTGACATGAAAGCATCGGCCGCATGCTTGCATTCTTTCCGGAGCTGTTTTTGTTGAATATCAAAAGCAACATGAGGACAAAAGAGATGCACCAAAGAGTTTAAGGAGAACTTCAGTAAATTGCTCAAATGCACAAAATTAGTAAGTAAGAGAGCGTGATGTGAACCTAGATTCCTGTGACCCTGTCCCACTTACTGTGTTGACCTAAGGGCCATCTCCATGGTGTACTTGCACCTATACATGAAAACCTATCAGCAGCACCTCTGATCTATACCTATCTTTCCTGATTTTACCAACAGAAAACTCTCACAACATGGAGTTGATATGAGTACTGAATCCAGACTCATGCCTCAGCCCTGTTGCCAGGCAGCCAGCAAATGTTGACAGATGCTCCAAATTTCATTTGGTTCATTTCATTTTAGATAAATATCTCTATGTTTATATGAGGCTCAAGACCATATAGGAAAGTCCACCCAGTTTGCAGATAGTCATAGACACTGATATCTTGAAGATAACATTAATTAGGTGCTACGTATGCAAGGAATGTACAAAATTTGTCCTGGTTGTCATTATAGTTAGATAGACACATTCACATACACACACCTACCTATATGACTGATACGTGCCTGATAATACAGGTCTATATCATGAAACTTGTATGTTGAGAACATATCAACAGTATAATTAACAATGAAAAGACTGATTCTAAATTTAACTGTTTATTGTTTATTATTTTGAAGTTCATCCAAAGATTGTGCCTATGCATACTGAGATTTCACACACGTGGTAAAGATCTTATTCTATTTAGTGATTAAATGATATAATACGATGAGAATAATTCCCATAAAATTAGAAAAACAAGACATGTTTGAGGTGTTCATGTATGAAGCAGTAAAGTGTTGAACCTGCATTCTGGTCTACATGAACTTGTTCAGATGTTCTACAGATGCTTTGCTGAGTTTATTAAAGAATTTCGAGTGTTATACTGGATGATAAAGAGAAAAACAATAACCTATTGGTTTTGGTCTTAAAAATAAGTGTTTGGTGACTAAGTGGTCACATGTTACTATTTCTCATTTCTCTGTGATTGTTAAGAAATTACTAGAAATGAATTTTTACTTTTATCATATGAGATATGAATATTGTTCTACATTTTGCACTATATGTGAAGTTAAAGTTTATCCATCTATCTAACACATTTTCTGCAATATTAGGTTTTTTATGTATTTGGTACAGGGCCTAGAGGGTCTTCGTAGATCCAACTCATAGTGATCCTCCTGTTTTCAGCCTCTCAAGTACTGGGATTACAGGTGTAGGCCACCATGCCCAGTCTCAATCACTGCCTCATCATTGTAGTTTTTAAAATATTCATTTTTGGGCCAACCAGATAGCTCAGCAGACTGAAGTACCTGCTTAGGTAGAATGCAGTGGCTGGGATTAGATCCCAAGTGTGCCATGCTGGCCTTGACCCCAGGGAGCAAGGAGACAGAGATTGAGACTGGGTATGGTGGCACACACCTGTAATCCAAGTACATGGGAGGCTGAAGACAGGAGAATCACTACAAGTCCAATCTATGTAGTGAGACCTTGTTATATATATATATATATATATATATATATATATATATATTCATTTTCTTTTTTCAGTATCTTAAAGAAAATGAATCATTTTCCTAGTACTTCCCATGCATCTGAAGATTAAATAAGGTTTGCTTTCAAAAGTAGTTCATGTGCTTGAAATAAGTAATTCCATTTCATGGAATCATATATTTCTAATGCATTTTCTACTTTCTTATTTCCTTATACATCAAGAAAGAAACCAAAACACACAGTAGAAGAAAGGAGATCGTCCATATACATTACCCACACTTACATTGTCTTTATATCCAGTCACTGCACACATCTAAGAAGATATTCATTTTCCCTCCCAAAAATAGGACTTTCTTTATTACTATTAAAAATCTGGATCTCAAACAAACTCTTGGATTGGTGGTTCATATGCATCAGCTTGTTCAACTTTCGCTCCAGTCTCATCCCCAGTAGCCTTTCCAGAGCTACTACCTTCACCATGAAGGCTCCATGAGTTTTTCCAATTCAAACTTGGGCTTCTTCAGCAATATTACTTTCCTGATGAAGATATCATGCGGAAGGTGGATAAATTGGCAAACCTTTTCTATGTCTTTACCAATGCTGTCTGGAATCAGTTTATTGAGCACTTTCTTCAAGTCATTTGTCTGCACCTCTGTGGTCAAGATTTCCATCATGATGTGAAGGCACTAGCTATGTTCAACATAAGAAATATATGAGAAAACTCTTTACCAGTACTCAAGGAATCAAAATTGCATCTGATGGACTCATTGCATCTGATGGACTCAGAGGTTGTGTGTTTGAAGTGCATGATGCTGATCTGCAGAATGATAAATTTACCTTTAGAAAATTCAAGCTAATTACTGAAGGTGTTCAGGGCAAAAATTGCCTGACTAACTTCTACGGCATGGATCTCACCCCTGACAAAATGTGTTCCATGGTCAAAAAATGGCAGACCATGATCGAAGCTCATGTGTGAAGACTACTGATGGTTACTTGTTTTGTTTGTTCTGTGTTGGCTTTACTAAAAAAGAAACAATCAGATAGGGAAGATCTCTTACAATCAGCACCAACTACTCTGTCAGACAAGGGGATATTCTTGACCTGGAATAATCTCCTAAATTCAAAACAATTCAATCTATGAATATTTTCCACTAAATTCTCCATTTTCCTTAATTGCTTTGAAAAGGTATAGCAAATATACTTTCTATTTAATAATTATAAGAAAAAGTGAAAAGCTATACAAAATTGAAACAATCTGAAAACAATCTCTATTCCAAGGTGTCTAGGACATTGGAAAACTACACTTCTCATCAAGGGAGAGACAGACGAGACTTAGCTGCTGTATCTCGAATTGTGTCTTCGCACCAGCACAGAACATGACTTTCCTGATGAGAACCAAACAGGAGCAGAACAAAAGAACTGCCCAGTAAATAAGTTCTGCATTCAGACCTTGAGTTTTGAAAATATGGCCCTAAGGGCTGCCTTTGACTCAGTGGAGAATGAAGGTGAGTGAAGGAAGAGAAATCACCACATGCTGCAGAGACCGGAGAGGGAGGCATCCACCTGCACCTCATTGTTAAACTGATAATTACTGAAAAGAAACAGGATAGGAGCTATGCTCTTCCTGTATGTGATTTGTTTACCCAATGCTAACATCTTGTTTAATTAACCCCAGTTTTACTAGCATTTGTCAGTGGAAATTCAATGTTCGCTCTAAACTTCAACATCATTTTTTTGTACATAATTTAGATTTCTTAAAAATATTTTGATATAACCATGAAAACAAGAAGGAAAAAGAGAAAAAGAGCAAGGGAGAAAAACAAAAATTTGAAAAAGCACTTATCTTGGAGTCTGATTTTAAATAATCATCTTCACTAGGGAATTCAGTGTTCACTGAGGCAATATACCAAAGCCTCAGCACTAATTTATTTTCTTCAAGGAATAACTGAAAATAACTTGATATGACCAGGTGCTAGATTGGGATTGAGTTTTTATGTGTTGTCAGTGATCTTTTCATTTCTGTTGGCTTTTCTCTTTTGAACATTTGTCAGAGAAAATAATAGACACATACAGGTAATAAAAGATGGATGGTTATCTGTGAAGGGAGCCAAAATTGAATCAGGGAGCATCTTCTGCTAACATTTCATGCAAGTCATCCCAGCAAGAATACAAAGACTTCCTGTGTTAGAGACCATGGGCCACTGTATTACACAGGCTCAGCAAAAACTAATGATTGCTAATGTCCCCTTCTTTACACTTTTGGTTGTTTGTGAATTTATAATGAGCTATATAAATCTACATATTTGAATAAGTGTTTGAAGGAATGACTATCATTGGATATTACAATGATTGAATGTATAAACCTAAAAAAAGGAGAAGAAAAATCTCAAGCCTTCATAATGAAAAGAAATGGCATGAGTTATTTTAGGAAAGTGGAGGGAGTTAATAACTATGGAGAGATGGCTAGGGAAGGAAATCGATTTTATGGACATTCTGTTAAAAAAA